>BRDA01010555.1:28784-45227 GCA_036984385.1 Crenuchus spilurus
CTATTCATAATTTTTCCTCCGTCTCACCTTAAATCGAGCCAAATAGTCACCAATGACGCTGTGTTGCCAAATATCCTGCGCAGTCTTAGGTGGGTCTGGCAGCTTTACCTTCTCCTCTTTCCCTCGTTTCTCTGACTCTGCCTTTAACACTGCCTCCAGGTTCTTGTATTTTTCCTGTTAAAGAGCGGAGCTTTGAATGGCCGTGGGCGAAAGCTTGTGCTGCCATGCTGCTTCAAATGCTTTGAGTATACTTAAAGTAAAAGCTGTGTAAAAAAAAAAGTGCCCAAGCAAACCGCATGTGGAAACACTTGAGCATGACGAACGTCGGCCATCAGTAAAGTCACACCTTCACTTCCTAATAGTCTGAACTCTTATATAAGCTAATATGCATCTCTTTTTTCTTTTCAAGTATACTCAAACATTATGGCTGCACAAGCTTTCGCCCACGGCCACCGTTTTTTAACAGCTTCACATCAGTTCATGGCTTCAGAAACATTAAACCACGCTGAAGGAGTGCTGGTGTATTTTAGAAGCGTTACCTTCTTCTTGTCGGAGAGGTCATTCCACATGCGGGCTAGGAGTCTGGTGAGCTCGCTGTCGGACAAGTCGGGCCTCTCCTGCTGAAGCCTGGGACGCTTCTCTTCAGCAAAGATGAACATGGCAGAGATGGGCCGCTTGGGCTTCTCTGGAGTTGCCTAGTGAAACAAAAGGGAAGAGTTAGCCACTGTAGAAGAAAAAAAAGACAAATGGACACAGACATCAGCAGGCTGGTTCACCTTAGCCTTGGAGGTCTTCTTTTTAGAAGCTGGGCTGCCCCCAGTGCCCTTCTTAAAGCCCACCATCTTCTGCTCTGCCAAGATTCTCTGCTGCTCCTCCTCTGAAATGCTCTACAAAACAGAGAGAGTATTTAAACACAAAAACACACAGAAACACGGCAGAGGAATGTGTACTGGAGCACGTTTCAACTTACACACAAGTATCTGGTCATCTCTACTTCAAATTCTTTCTTTCTCTGAAAGAAAAAAGCGGAAAATGCAAGAAAGGGTTGAATTTGTAGTGCGTGTCTTCACTTCATCTGGTTCTGACATTGATATGAGTTAAGCTGTTGCCGTTCTTAGTATTGTGTGCATAGAGCATAAATATTCAGTTTTTAGGGGATTCTCATACCTGCTCACAGCGTTTCTGATAGGCATCTTTCTCCGCCTGTTTGAGCAGTTTCCAGCGCTGGCTGCACATGACCATGCGCTCTGTGCTAGGAACGTCCTTCATACTGGACATCAGCTCAGCACAGAACATTGAGTAACCGTTCCTAAAGACAAAAAAAAACATGTTCACTCTGTAATTTTTGCATTTTCTTTGGAAATCAAGGTCCCAGAGTCCGGAGGAAGAGAGGAGAGGCATCCACGTTGCTTGAGGTTCAGTGTAAAGTTTCCACAGTCAGTGATGATTTGGGGTGGTCCACTGTGTTTTCTGAGGTCCAAGGTCAACGCAGTCATCTACCAGGAAGTTTTAGAGCACTTCCTGTTTCCTGCTGCTGACCAAGTTTATGGAGATGCAGATTTTATTTTCCAACAGGACTTGGCACCTGCACACAGTGCCAAAGCTACCAGTACCTGGTTTAAGGACCATGGTATCCCTGTTCTTAATTGGCCAGCAAACTCACCTGACTTTAACCCCACAGAAAATCTATGTGATATTGTGAAGAGGAAGATGTGATGCACCAGACCCAACAATTCAGAAGAGCTGAAGGCCACTATCAGAGCAACCTGAGTTCTCATAACACCTGAGCAGTGCCACAGACTGATCCACTCCATGCCACCGCAGTGCTGCAGTAATCCAGGCCAAAGGAGCTCCAACTAAATACTGATGCTGTACATGTTCATACTTTTCATCTTCATACTTTTCAGTTGGTCAACATTTCTAAACATCCTTTTTTTTTTGGTCTTAAGTAATATTCTAATTTTCTGAGATACTGAATTTGGGATTTTCATTAGTTGTCAGTTATAATCATCAAAATGAAACTACAGTTTTACATGTAATTCACTCATAACTGACAACTCGTGTTAGTCTCAGGACAACAACATAGATGGCTCCAATGTCAAATTCCCTTTATCTAAAGGTATACTGCGCACTTACGATGGTGGTTTATCTGGCCGGCCATCACACTTGTCTTTAAGCTGCCGTTCTGCTTTGGTCAGTGTGGACTTGACAATGTCTTCTTCAGTTAAATTCAGCTCTGGGTGCTGCTGAATGAACTCCCGCATCTTCTCCTACAAGAACAAGGCAAGGGTTTAAAGTGCTGTGCACAAACCAGTAAAAAGGTTATGTTTACATCATTAATCGTTCAAACACTGCTCATGAATCCACAGTTCTGTTTTAAACAGGACTGAAGCACATAAGTTATACTTATATCTGCAACAAAGGCAAGCAGCTGCTGCTGATACTCACATCATACTCCTTAAGCTGCTCCAAAGACTTGTTGATCCATTTCAGTCTCTTTTTGTCCAACAGCTGTGTCCATTTCTTGCCCAGACTGTCCTTGATGTCTTTGGTGGTGGCCTGCACACAAATAATACCTGTTCAGCCTCTGAGGGAATACTAACTGCTGGGAATAAATAAAATAACTAACAAGGTGAAGAGAGTTGGAACTTACATCTGGATGAATTTTAAGATAGGCTTTCTTCTCATGGTTATACCACAACTGCTGAGGGGTCTTAGGTTTCTCTGGCACATTGGAGTTCTTCTTACTTGTAGTCTCTAGCAAGCCGGGATGATCCTCCCTAAATGTATACATCATTAGAATAATCACTCTTGTATCCTTACATCACTCCAGATGCAAGAATGGGCCCAGCGATGGCAATTTAACTCGAGTAACAACTCTTGGCATGAATTTCATATTCACTGTAATTATTAATTAGTAGGGGTGTAAAAAAATAACCGATTTGAATCGGAAGTCCGGTTTTAACTTACACGATGTGAATACATCGGTACACGAACCCCTGAATCGGTCTATTTGTAGCATAAACCGGTCGATGGCCCGATTAAATAGCTGTCAATCGATTTGGTGTTGCTATTGCTGCTCCCCCTCCTCCCTCTCTCTAATTGTTGCGATATTCGTCACAGTCAAGTTCGGTTATTACACGAAGAACTGAAAACTAGACAAAATTGTTGCCGTTTGCAAAGAATGCAAAGTCGCATTCAAGTACACCAGTATTACAACAAACCTCACCACTCATTTGGTGAGACGACATGGTGAAAGTGGCAATGAGGACGCTAGCACCGCTAGCCCAAAGACACGGCAGGACAAAAACACAGAAAAAGAGGACTTCTTCCAGCCAAAACTCGACCACAACTCAGGTAGAGCCAAAGTAATAACGGCTTCAGTATCCCAGTTCATTGTCAAAGACTTAAGACCATACTGTGTGGTGGAGAATGAGGGCTTTGGGGACTCGTTTAAAACATTGGAGCCTTGGTACCACATCCCAACTCAACAGTATTTTACTGTTTCTGAATTCACATGTCAAATACAACTATACTAGTTCTCTGGTATTTCATTAATCTGTTTGAATGCAAGCAAAACACATTTTTAGTATTAACTTATGTTGAATCAATGTAAAATTATCTATTTTAAACAAGTAACTTGTATTATTTCCTACCCTATTATACTGAACCGAATTCTATCATCCTACTGAACCAAATCGGTCCAATTTAAAATATCGTTTCTGAATCGTATCGTACCGCATGAATCGAGATACATATCAGATCATTTATTGTACAGATGCACACCCCTATTAATAAGGTATTCTATTCTACTGTAACTATAAACACAGTTAATTGTGTTTTCCACCAATTCCCCATATAGACCATTGAAATTTCACTTACTTGAACTTCACCATGTTGAGCACAAATGCTTCTTTTTCTTTTTGGAAATCATTGACATATTTCTCCTGGAAAAAAAAAACCAAATTCAGTGCTAAAGCCTTAAAATATTAATAAAATAACTAGGAAATGTTATTTAAAAAAGTGACCTATGTGGTAAAGTTCACTTAAAGGGTAAAGAGTTCACTTAAAATGCACAAAAGCACCAAAAAGAAACAGCCAACACATTCTGGAACAGCAGTTTTCAAAGGCACACAGGTTACAATAAAACAGCGGTTGCTAGTTGAACTTTGGAGAGATGCTTCTACAGGCCTTTTCAAGAGAACGTTCTCTGTTCAAGCCTTTGAAATCCAGGACTATTTACTGTTTTGCATTCTTTGTCTATATTATTTTACATTTTCTAGCCCATCATTATTATGAGCTACTGCTTTGATTCCCTCCTCCCACCTTTTTACGGTCTGGCAGCTCCCTGTATTTCTTTGAGAGGATCTTTGTTAGGTCCAGGTTGCTCATTTCTGGGTGAAGTTTGGCATACTTTGCTCTCTTTTCCATGAAGAAACGGAAATATGGCGTCAGTGGCTTCTTGGGGAAGTCTGGGTGTTTCTTTAAGGACAAAAACAGATTTCAGTCTTAGATTTGAATAATTTCAAATATACATCAATTAAGACTGACTAGTACATGTGACTACACTGCAAAAACGACTTTTAAGTAAAAAAAAAAAAAAAGAGAAAAAAAAAAGAAAATATTCTTAACAAGCAAGTTAGAAACAAATTTAAATTAAGAAGAAAATTAAGCTCATTCTAAGAACATATGTCTAACTTTTTTTAAATAAGATATTTCAGCTCATCTTGAGCTTTATTTACCAGTTACCGGGTAGGACTATGGTTTGGATGAAATTCCAGAATAAGAATAAGATTATTTTTCTTATTTAAAGAATAAGGCCACCTAAACAAATCCTCAATAAGAAATTTATTTAATGACTAAATCAAGAGTTCATAAAAAAAATTCTTAAGAAAAGCAATTTTTGCTTGTAAGAAGCACAATTCTTTTATTTTTGACAATTTAGTTTAATTTAAAAACTCATGCGAGTTAGATTCATTTGCTAGTTATAAGAATTCTAGCCAAGCAACTGTTACTTACCCCATTGGCAGATTTTTTTCTCAAAACAAGAAAAATTGATCACAATTAGGAATATTTGGCTTATTTCAAGTAGTGCTGTTTTTGCAGTGTAGGCTTGAGAACAGACTGTCTTTTGTTTAAAGAAAACAGGATTACCTTCAGTTTTTTGCCCTTGTAGGGATTCTTGATGTAGTCTTGAGCATCTATAATTATCTCCGTCAATGTGCGGAATTTGCGGACCTAAATAAGGAACATTGAAGTTTTGAGTGATTAATGTCTACAAAACAAAAACACACACACAGTTACAGCATGTATGAGCACATCCTACACTCAGTTAATACTGTACATTTCTTTACACCACTTCTCTTTATTTATAAAAGTGGGTGGACAAGAAGCATCACTTGAATGCACTATGTCTCGCTTGTACAAGAGCAGAATGATCATCTCACCGTTTTTGATACCTCCAGCCATTTCTGTTTGCACATCTCACCGGAGTATGTGTTAAACGCCACTTTCCCCCAGTCCAGATGGGCTTCAGTAGTCTTGTACTTGGTGAGGTCCTTATCTGGCAAATTCACTTTCATGGCTTCCAGAAGTTTCAGCAAATCTTCCTGGTCCCAAACTTCACAAGAGAACAGTAACAAAACGCTCAAATCCTTTTCAAATTCATAAGATAATAAATTTTGAGTGAAAACATTTCTAATTACACAGACTGGTGATGGACAGTCGTTACCCGTACCTTGTTCTTTACTACCAGAGTCCATGCCTCCATTCATTCTTGAAGATCACTCCTTCAAAGACAAAAATGGGGAGAGTGAAAAGTCATTTGAAAACACTTTACCTCATTTCAAACTATTACCGAATGCATAGCACCGATTGTTCTGCCCTTACCCCAAATATATTCTAAAATGTTTACAATTTTGTTTTCAATTTTATAGCACAGCAACAAGGCTAATATAATAGAATTGTGTGTAAATCTACTTAAAAGCGAAAGAAGCACCTTGAGAGAGTCCATTTCTCTAGCCATTTTGATTTTATAACTGCTAAATAAGAAAAGGTTCAGACAATACGGAGAATGGAAATGAAAGACACTTCATTTGGTATATGTACTTTTATTTCATTGCAGACAGTATGAACCCAAGATGTGTCATGTTTTGTCTCTTCAACTTAATTTCATGTTAACAAACATCCATTTCTGCATTTCAGGCCTGCAACACATTCCATCACATTCAAGTTGAGAAGGCCGTTTAGGGTTAGTAATCATTAAAAAAAAAATTATAAATATATATATATATATATATATATATATATAAGTAAATAAAGATATGCTCATGTGAACGGGTGATTTTAATCATGATTTTGTACAAAGACTGATGTCTTTTAACATCTGCATGAAACTCCTGTGGGTGTTTTACCAGTCCATAGACACCAGTGTCACCTCTCAGCGTTGAGGTCTTGGGTTCAATTTGCCATCTGGGTAGTTTACATGTTCTCCCACATGTCTGTGTTGGTTTCCTCCAGATATCCAAAAACATGGAAGTCAGGTGAATTTGGTACTCTAAATTGTCCGTGTGTGTGTGTGTGTGTATGCGCACCCACAAATGGATTGGCGCCCTGTCCTGGACTTGGCTAGGATAATACCCGTGTACCTGATTAGAATTAAGCGGATAAGATAATGGATGGAGAGATGGCATGTACTCCAGATCAAAGTGGAGCCCAAAAGCCAGGGTTTGACATGGTACCGGGTTGCATCAGTGCTCTTGGCAAAGGTAATTTGCACTTCTGAAAAGCACATTAAGAGCAATATATGCTGCCCACAAGACAAAGTCTAGGCATTTCTTAACAAGACAATGCAAAACCACATGCTGCACACATTACAATGTGGGGGGGGGGGCCTGTGGAAGAAGACTGGACTGACCTGTTCCTCAAAGAGATTTTGAAGACAAATGGGACAAACATGCTTTACAATTCCAATTTTTTAGAGTTGTAAGTGTGAAGAGCAGGAATATATGAATATAAGTGTATATTAAAAAAAAATTAAATAAAATTGACAGGTCAAAACATGAAATGTTTTGGGTTCAAACTTAAATACATTTAAGAAACTGCCTTTAAAAAAAACAAAAAAAAAAAACAAAAAAAAAAAACTTTCATACAGTCCCAACTTTTCAGATTTGGGTTTGCAGTATTAAATCAGTGAAGGAACTGCATTGTGTTTCTTTCTATACATTGAATTTAAAACCCAACCCTACATATAATAGTTGTTCATTACACCGCCCCTAAGCGTTTACGCTGCATCGGGAGACAGAGCCCATTGCTTGTGACGGTTTCAAATCTCAAATAACTCTGCAGTCGACAGCAGGCAGAATGGCCAATCCGCCTAATCTTCCATTTTGTCAACTTGGGAGGCTTTTTATTCCCACCGTGAGCGCTCGTCCTGCGGGCATTTCAGGCCACCGCTCGGCTTCTCGCGTCGAGAAACGAGGATTTGTTGGTTTTGGGATGAGGAGACGGGGAGGTACCACAGGAGGAGGAGAACAGCGTTTTCGACGGCAGGCGGGCAGCTGGAGGCGACCAGCTGACCACCGAGGATCTGCTTTCGGTCTGTGTCGAGGGGGAGACGGGAGACGTGGCCAGGGATGAGCATGACTACAGCATGCACCGCCCGACTCTGCCTCAGTGCTGACGGGGCGCCGAGCTCGCTTCCGCCATGGTGGCTTCAGCAGGGGCCGTTATTGAAACATAAAAAAACGCCATTTAACATGTACCACTATTAAAACGGCTGTTATTGCATCTGCGATATGTTTAAAACGAGTTACGTCCTTGTAAATGCCTGAATTCAGTCTGTATCGGAGTCACAAAGCGATCCAGGCTTCCCGGGCGAGGCGTCGCCGTTACTGTAATCAGTAATGGCGGCTCAAAGCGACCAGCTCGAGCGGACATGGAGGACGATTAAGCCCGTTTGATTATAAACACCACTTTCCCAAACAAAATGTCGCCATTTTCTACCACATTAGCATTCACAACGCTATTTTTATTAAACCAAATCCCAACTTTGATGTTATATATACAGTATTTTTTTAAATTTGGCCAAAAGAAATGTAGGAGTACTAAATGAAGACAGCCGACCGCACGTCTCCCTGAGCGGCGTGGTGTGTGTGGAAAGTCCCCTTTCATAAAACCAGACAGATTACATATTCTGGTCGTAACCGAACAATTCGAACTCTTTAAAGTGTAATAATCGCTTTTAACACTCAATACTGCTGATATTTAAATTAAATCATGGTTTAAATAAGTCCTAAGCGACCTATGACTGACCTACACTAGCTAGCTGCTTAGCTCCGGGTCTCCGAGGGAGAGTGGAGCCTAAACTGGTTATAAACACGGTGTTCAGACGAAAAACAACACAAACTGGATTTATTTTTAAGACAAATACGTTAAAAAAACAGTCTTACCGTGAAGCTCGTCAGCTACCTGGAGTTTCCACCGACGTGGAAGAGTCCGGAGGTCGAGCTGCTCGTAGCCGTATGGCGGCGGACCGTGAGACAGGCTCAATGGCTTGGAGGAAAAGAAGAAAGAGAAGAGAAAAACATGAATAAGCCTCTTTCGCTCTAAATGCTGTGTGGTTCTTTCGCTACCAGCTTGCGGATAAGAGGCTCGTCGACTAAACGCGCCAGTCGCCGGGTCAAATTAGCGATTTAATCGCGTCGCGTAAAGAAAAAATGCAACAGCCGAGACTGAGCTCAGCTCACTGGCGTGACGACGGTTCTAGAGCCGCCATGCTTCCAGAGCCGTTTGCCAGGAAGATTCATCCGTGTCGCCCACGAACTGAGAGGGAAAACGAGCTGAAACAGTAAATCCGTGGCTTGATAAACTCACCGGGTTGCTCTTTTGGTAGAGGATAGGCTGAATCGGTACAGACCGAGAGTGAGAGGGCAGTAAAGCCCACACGGTGAGATATTTAACCGAACCAACCAGAGGCAGCTGAGCCACAGCCTCATGGACTCCAGACTCGGAAATAATCAAAAGAAACGATATTTGTGAAACGATGGAAACTTTTAACGGGCATACAATCTTAATCGAAATCGATTTTGTGTTAGATTAAGGTTTAAAAACAACCGACGCGGATTAGACCATGTAACCGAGTCTCCGGACGGGAAATTCGGGTAACGTTTTAAGGGCGACCGCGGTAGCTTAGCTTGCAGCAGTCGGTTCTTTAAAAAAAAATACAGCGAAAACACAGTTTAAAACAAATAATATGACGATTGTGAAGTTTACCTTGGTCGCTGGGTATTTGTCTTGTTTTGTTTTGTTTACCAAACGGTCGCTGAAGCGGCAGGCGAGCCCTACCTGTGGCAGCGCTGTGAGTGTGGAAGTGGTTGTGGAAGAAGGGGAGGGTTGAATGTTGGCCAGCAGAGCCGCCGGTGCAGGGCATGGGGCGCTCCAGTCCCCGCAGAGCCGCCAGACTTTTTTCCCCCCCGCCTCCATCTCTCTCGCCCTCTTCTTCCAGTGAGCGCACAGCTCTCTCGCTCCCACCATTTTCTCTCTCTCTCTTTGCAAAGGAGACCATCAAATCTCTCTCTCTTCGCCCCCATCATCCTGTCGCTCCCATCACGTCTTCGCTTCACACAAGCAAAAATGTCGCCTGTACGTTTTCATTTTTATTTTTTTTTTGTTCTTGATGACTTCACAGGGGTTATGTGATTTGTAACCTACATTTTAAAGAGCTTTCTTTATGAAAAGTGGCTTTTTAGCCACTGAAAGTTGAATTACAACTCTGAAAGCAAATAAAGCTAACAGAACAATGTCTTGTGGTGCACTTTTATACATCCTACTTCTTTTCCTTTTGTAAACAGTCAGTTTGACAGCTACATCTTTTTGTCCTCCTCTAAAATCATTCAACTCCACCTTGCCTGCTTGTGGGCGTCACCCCCACCGTCCAATCAAGACGTTGTGATTTGTGAAAACAAATGATTTTCCAATGAGCGCACAGCCTCGTTAGTATATCAGAGACAAGAGCTGAGTTTTTGAAAGCTGTAATAAAACACACAAGCACCACAGCCCACTATGCAAATACATCTCAAACAGCACAACACAAGCCATTCTTTTTAAAATACAATTTTATTAGTTAAATCTCTTTGAAAACAGAATCAATCAAGAAAACATTATAAGCAAATGTACATACATCACTATCCAAACCCACTCAAAGTTTTCAAATATCTATGATTTGTCTAAATGGTAATGCATTTATTCACTGCTTAAGTTATTTACAGATGCAATGATTAAATGAAACATACTGGTTAACTTAATTCAGATATAAATGATATTTTAGCAACTGTCAATGTAAAAAAGAACTTAATACTAGATTCAGTCACACACGGTCTGCATAGTATTGCAAAAAGCCAAAACTAAGGAAAAGGCCACAGGGTAATTAATTTCATAACATGTAAAATAAAAAACAAGCTAAACAGTCTTTTGGGGAAAAAAAAAAAAAAAAAAGCATAGAAGTGCATAATACGGAATATAATAGTCATGGTCAGGGTAGATAGATGGCAGCAGGTTTAAAGCAAAGGTCTTAAATCTTGAATGAACAGTTTAAAAAATATCAGCTGGAATTTCCTGTTTGATGTAAGCTGTAATTCAATCGATAGTTTCAGAAAGGCACTGGTCAGAATTACGGCGTGGTCCCTGAGATTGCAGGGTCAGTGAAAGGCAAGAAGTCATTTATGGAAATGGGGATTCATCATACACATCCATCCCTGGTTCCTCATCCAGAACCACTTTGGCATCGTCAGCATCCAGCTGCAAAAAGACAACATATATTTACAGTTTGAAAACAGATATACATATGTTAATTGCTATATTTATAATTATATTGATTAAACTAACATATATCAAATCATAAAAGGATGTTGAATAACAAATGATATATAGTTTCATTATATGTTTATAGTTAATTCTCTCTATAATATATATTTTTCTTTTTTGATGAAGTACATTATATGTAGATATTACAGCATATCTGCCAACTGGTATGAATGTGCACCTAGAAGTCAGAAGGTCACTTACGCATTGTATCTCCAAGACAGTGAAGAGGCGTCCAGTCAGGAGCATGCGCAGAGGGATGGTGAGGATGAGGATGAAGGGAAGGGCTAGAGAGGCCTTGCTGGACTTTACCACCCACAGTATGACTAGACACACCAGCTGGATCACAGTGAAGAGGTGCATTCTTGAGGTTTGAACCTAGGAAGACAAGGACAGAGTAGAAAAAGGAAGTAAATAATCAGAGTATGGATGGAATGGCAGGAAAAATGTCTATTATAAGTGTATATAAATAATAAACCTAGTACTGAGCTATAGACACCCAGGTCCCTGCTAGACTGAGAATAGTCCACCAACCAAAACTATCCAGCCAAAATCATCCTGTGAGCAGCATCCCATGACCACTGATGAAGGACTAGAGGATGACCAACATAAACGTTGCAGCAGCAGATGAGCTACTGTCTCTGACTTCACATGTATAATGTGGGCCAACAAGGTAGCAAAGTGGGCAGTAAGTGGACACGGAAGTATTTTTAAGAAGAATTATTTCTCAATACCAATATGGCTGTATTTAAGTAACTACTGATACCTTTACTTTGAATGTGACTCTTGCTCAATTAACTTAGTAGATGTGAAAATACTAAATATGAGCCCCACGGTGAGTCACAAATTACAAAAACTGAAAGAAGAAAGACAATAAAGCTGTAATCATACTCGAGTGGCATAAGGATCAGTCGGGTGGTACTTCTTGGGTACCATCATGAGCAGTAAGCGATCCCACAGCTGAATACCACTCAGAGAGGTAATACCCATGTAGAGGAAGATGCCAAACAGGGCAGTCATTGGAATCTTCTTCAGGATAGGCTCCATGAGAATGGATATGCCTGGGTAAAGTAAACAGACATATTTGAACAATTTTATTATTTTAAATTACTGGCACGACTGAAAATACATCAAGATAAAATCCATCAGCCAACATATAGTGTCTCAAGTTTTCTTTACTTTTACAGTGGAGCTATGAGAGGCTAATGTAACTCAGCACTAGGGCTGCCACGATTAGTCGACTAGTCACGATTATGTCGACTATTAAAATAGTCGACAACTAATTTAATAGTCGATGCGTCGTTTTTGTTTTTACTTTCGTTTTCTCTCCAAACTGCTGAATACTCACCTTTTACTGCTGCGTCTTCCTTTCTGTCCTTGACGCACATGCGCAGTAGTGATAACCGGGGTAGCCCGTGGATGACGTCACAGGACGTTATATACAGACAGGTTCAAAAGAGTACCCGGCGACGGAGCTCAAAAGAGTGTGCCAAGATCATTTTAAGAAAATGAAAGAGAAACGTGTGCAATGTAATATCTGCAAGGCAGAACGTGCCTTCCACGGCAGCACAACTGCGATGCACGAGCACCTGAAAAGGAAGCTGTTGTGCCTGACTGTGACAATGATGAAGAGGGACCGTTATCTCTGTAAGCTAAATTGCTAGTGAGCTGCTAAACAGAGCATAAACAGAGAGTTAACTTGCTGCTTACTCATATTTATAGCTGTAAAAGTTAACATTAGTGATGATGATTTGATTCATCAGCCTTAGAACACATTCATGTGTTTTCTGTAACGTTATAACAGTCATGTGTTTGAAATGCAATGCTAATGCAAATGTTTCTAACGTTATGTTTCAGTGCTATGTTTACACTTTATGTTAAACAGTTAAATAATTGTTTGTTGCAACAAGCTGCATAATTCACTAAAGGGTTAATGAACTATGATCTTAATTGTTTTTATTTTTAGTTAGCATATAGCTGAAATCTAATGACGGTTATATAATAACAGCTGCATTCTAGTGCAATAAGATGCATGTTTTATATTCAATTAATGCACGATCCGATTAGTCGACCAATCGCGAAAATAATCAGTGATTAGTCGACTATAAAAATAATCGTTTGTGGCAGCCCTATTCAGCACTAATGGAAGGTTCAGGCTATTGGTTTAAAACTGTGAATGCCGAATGCCTAAAATCATCACACATGCTTTCAACTACACTGTTATTATCTTAGATAGACTCTAGCACTTATCTATAAAAGTCAAAAGGTATGAATGTCCATTTAACAACAATAGTCATCTTAAAGCCTAAATGTTGACAATACTTTTGTACATTTTTGTAAACAAACTGCAAATGTGATCTTACAGTGAAACAATGCTGCTGAAAAGCAAAATGAAGAATGATTCCTTGAAATATAAGTTACTTAAGGGCAAATTCATTACCATGTACTTTCAGCAGGTAAAGCTAATAATATTGCTAATGACGTACATCCCCAGACCATGAACAACAACCTAAGCATCCTATAGAAGTGAATTCACTGAAGCTGGAGATAGCTCTGCGGAAAGAAGGATTCTCATCTTGAGAAGTTATTATTTTTATATAACAGGTTTTATTTCAGCTCTCAAAAGTCTTGCTCTAACACTCACCGACTAAAGCAGCCACAAGAATTCCACTAATCCTCTGCTCCAGAACTTTTTCAATCTCAGGTTTAGGGCCTTTGGTCATGATGGTGAGTGCGTTGACATGGGTAACGGATCGCACTGTTGCAGCACTAAGCCAGGGGATGCCAAAAATGGAACAAGCTCCACCCAAAGCTACAATGAGCAGAAGATCCAAATGGAAACCAGAGCCCTTTACCATCTTCCTTTCTGGCTTACTCACAATCAGCCTGCATGAGCAAAGGAGTTACATTACTTTACATATGAAAACATCAAACCAGCAAAATATTTGGCTTTGTGGAGACAGACTGTGTTTTTGTGCTATTACAGTAATAAGTCACAAAACAAAGATGTTTACAATTTAAAACAATTTGATTTGATTATAACTCCTCAGAAAACAACTCAGCGCTTCATAAAATCTCAAATATCACTTTGGTTTCTTCTTCTTTGGTACATACAAATCATCAAATAATTTAGGGGATTTTACCTCTGAAAGCACACTTGCCAAATGTTTTTAACCTTCAACATATGCTGGTGTCCTAGAGAGATGGCCTGGGAGAGGCCTTCAGCTCTAGTCCTGTGAAGTGCTACTCACGTGGTGATCTGAGACTCGAGGAAGATGAGAATGAAGACTAGTAAACCTGGGACGACACAGGCAAACATTAGCCAAATGGGGAACTGCTTTTTCTCTCCCAGGGGGTTGATCAGCCAGCCTCTGGCAGAAGTGTTAGACACTGTCAGACCCTGTGGCACTACCAATTTCTAATGGTGCGAGAGAGATCAAATAAAATATCATAAAATAATTTGCTTTAAACATGTAAGTGTGAAAATAATGTAATTAATAGCAAAAAATATGTAACGTGACAAAACAAATATACAGTATGTAATATTTCCAAATTCCACTGAAGCCTGAACAACATGTGCATGTTATGATTTCATGTGTAAACAGAGTGAGACCATACAACAGTAACTGATTTAATATTGGTAATATACACATTTGTTTATACATACATATATATATTGGTGAGCTACCCATTTATTATGGAAACTGTCATTCAAAGGTTCCAGAACACTGTTAAAGAACAGTGATTACACTTCTTTTTTTTTTTTACTGGAGCTACTACAGAGGTGCCCAATCCATGCATCCATCCATCAGTCATCTTCTACTTAATCCTGATCAGGTGTAGGTCAGGGCATTAACTTATCTCAGCTAAGCCCAGGACAGGGCTCATAGGTGTCCCATTACACAGAATTGATATACAACAGCCAGCCAATCAGAAACGAGTATTACTGGACTCCAGGGTATAATTTTAGATAAGACAATATATTTCCTGTTTTTACTGAAACTAGAAACTGCTCATCATATTGCTTTTCTGACCTGTGTGTAGGCATCCGCAATACTGACGTCAATGGCAATCATGAGAAAAATGGCAATGGGCACACCAAAATCTCCAATCATGCGTCGAATCTGGAGCGAAGCAGGGATTCAACAACGATGATGAAAAAGTACCACTTACAATTGTTCTATGGCAGTTACAGTTACAGTACATTACATGTTCACATAAAATGTATCTTAATTCTACTGGACCATTAGATTTATGTACATTTATGGTAAGGCTGTGCTGAAATTAACCAGTTTTCTTGCAGCTTAATGAACAAAATTACTGTAATATGATGCTTAAGCTTACAGGCTAATTTGTAAGGGGCAGTAAAAAGTTAAAACGAATTAATTTGAAAAGTGATCAAATCTCACAGCAGATAAGTTAACAAGAATAGAATATTACTTCTAAATGATCTAAACATGCATTGTAGTGTCCACCTTATGCTAAGTATATACATATCTCTATGGTATAGGTCACTATTGAATATAATCACAGCAATTATCTATATTAAGTGACTCCAAACTCTTTAATGTTAGCATAAATAAAGAACAGATGTCAGGTTCTAACAGAGAATACGTACAGGACCAGGGAGGTAAATGCCGTTCTTGAACTGACGGAGAAAGTAAGCAATGAAGAAGCAGCCAAACATCAGGCACATGGAGAGCAGAGCAGTGTTGGGGTAAGCTCTCTCGACCAAATTGTGGAAGTGAGTAACGTTGCCATGCTCATCTGTAAGGTTCACAATCTGTACTATTGGATGGAAAGGGTCGTCCAGAGTCTCATTCAAACGATCGTAGTTCAGAATCAGAGGGTGAGTTTTGAAAATCTATGAGGAAGAATACAAAAATGAGGAACAATAAAAAAATGAAAACAGTTTGGGTTCACAATTAAATTCAAAAAGGTATATTTTATATTCATTACACATAAAATGACATATTTCAAGCCTTTTTTTGTTTTACTGCTGATCAGTACGGCTTATAGCTCATAAAAACCAGAACTCCAGAATCTCAAATAACTTTGAGTAAATTACCATTCAAACAGTATCATCATTAAAACAAAAAAGGCTTGAAACATATCACTTTATGTGTAATGAATATGTAATACAAGACAGTTCACTTTTTAAATTAAATTATAAACACAAATGAACTTTTTCATTCTAATGTAATTTTTGGAATTGAACAGCTACTTATCAATCATCATTTCCTATGCAGGCAAATGTTTCATATACAGTGGTAACCCTACTTACGAGCATCCCTACTAACGAGTATTCCAGGTAACGAGTCGAGATCTCGGAATATTTTTGTTCCAGGTAACGAGTAAAATTCCAAGTAACGAGAAGCCTAAATTTGTTCAAGTATGCCAACCGCTAGGGGCGCTGTGGTCGTAGCATCCCCTAGATGCTAGCGTAGAAGAAGTGGTCAGTCAATACCTTTGACCGAAAGTGAAAGTGCTAGTGAAAGCGATGCTAAGGTAGCAAAAGGTAGTGAACAAGAAAGTTAGATACATTTTACCGATCGTAGATCCCCTACGATGCTGGTGTCGCGG
>BRDA01010555.1:45237-55237 GCA_036984385.1 Crenuchus spilurus
TCTCGACCAAATTGTGGAAGTGAGTAACGTTGCCATGCTCATCTGTAAGGTTCACAATCTGTACTATTGGATGGAAAGGGTCGTCCAGAGTCTCATTCAAACGATCGTAGTTCAGAATCAGAGGGTGAGTTTTGAAAATCTATGAGGAAGAATACAAAAATGAGGAACAATAAAAAAATGAAAACAGTTTGGGTTCACAATTAAATTCAAAAAGGTATATTTTATATTCATTACACATAAAATGACATATTTCAAGCCTTTTTTTGTTTTACTGCTGATCAGTACGGCTTATAGCTCATAAAAACCAGAACTCCAGAATCTCAAATAACTTTGAGTAAATTACCATTCAAACAGTATCATCATTAAAACAAAAAAGGCTTGAAACATATCACTTTATGTGTAATGAATATGTAATACAAATGAACTTTTTCATTCTAATGTAATTTTTGGAATTGAACAGCTACTAATCAATCATCATTTCCTATGCAGGCAAATGTTTCATATACAGTGGTAACCCTACTAACGAGTATTCCAGGTAACGAGTCGAGATCTCGGAATATTTTTGTTCCAGGTAACGAGTAAAATTCCAAGTAACGAGAAGCCTAAATTTGTTCAAGTATGCCAACTGCTAGGGGCGCTGTGGTCGTAGCATCCCCTAGATGCTAGCGTAGAAGAAGTGGTCAGTCAATACCTTTGACCGAAAGCGAAAGTGCCTGTTGAAAGCGACGCTAAGGTAGCAAAAGGTAGTGAACAAGAAAGTTAGATACATTTTATTTTACTTTTCATATGATAAGTGTAACCATGCCATACACGTACGCCCGTCCTCCTGTCCTCCTTAGCCGCCAGCCTACACAAGCCCCGTCGTCATGTTTATGTTTTTAAAAACCCATATAAACACATTATTTAGCATATTAAAGTATACTGTATATTGGCCTGACACTGATTAATCAGTTTTACATGTATTCTTATGGGGAAAATGCATCCAGCTAACAAGCAAACCAGCTAACGAGCTCGGCTCCTGCACGGATTAAACTCGTAAGTAGGGGTACCACTGTATAAAGAATTTCAACTACAGCTCAACATCTTTAACTGTTAAAATGCAACTGTTTTTGTTATGCTTTTCTCTGTGGTCTTCTTTCATAACTCAACAATACGTTCACTTAATCAGGTCTTAAGGCTACTATATCTGCCTCTAACATGCTATAAGTTATGATTATTTGTTAGATTATGTTTTGTTGTTATGGTAAAGCATTACATAATTCTGAAGATGAGTTTTAATGATGAATGATAAATGACAGCAAAGAAAGTTAACTACAAATTAAATACACAGATGATAGGCTTTCATATTTGAAGGTTCTCTGAATGTTGTCACTATGTGGGCTGATGTATATACCATTATCAGCTTGGCAAAAGTCTCATAGATGAAGATGAGGGAGATGAGGATGGAGAAGATCTCTTGGGTGAATCGAGAGATGAATCGGACCAAGAAGCTAGCCTCCACCGCAACCACAATGATCACAATGATTATGAGCCACATGCCAACCCAGATCCGACCCACAATGTATTCAACATCCTGGGACTTACAGAACTGACAGACACAAACAAAACAACATTTTGTAATGTAGGTAAGTATGAAAAAGATAAAAGGACAGTTTGATGAAAAACACTTGTACGAAAAACACAAAAAAATCATCTGACTTCTACAAACACAAATTAACTTCATAATATTATAATTTTTGCACATCCAACCCAGAAATACACAAAACAAAAGAGGGAAGTAAGGTTTTAGGAATCTGAATAGTTCTACATTTGCACAGTAGGCTTACCTGAAAAAAGGCTTCTTCAAAGACCATCAATGGCCCAGTAAAGCCAATGACGAGCACAGGTTGGGCAGCAAACAGGCAAAAGATGATTCCTTGTGCACAAGTGGCGATCATCAGCTCAGACACCCCCATCATGTGCTCCGTTTTATCCGCTAAAACAGAAAAGAGTTTAAGGACAGTGCCTTAGAATTAAGTTTTGGGGAAATTTTCCCTGCTGCCTCAAATGCAGTTCATCAGCCAAGACATATTTAGTGTCTGATGTTTGTTTCTTTAGATTTGAACTGGAACTAGTTGAGAAGTAAACTTCCTATGAGCTACAAATTAACATACACTGTATACACAATCATCAGACAATTACTGTAAATTGTATTTAGGGTATGACATGCAGTTGCACAATGCTATTTGGTGCAGTACACTTTTAAGGCTACTTTAGCCTTTTAAACTTGTAACTCCAGTACAAAACCAAAAAAGGCAAATATGTCTTGGCTGATTGGCTGACATTTTGGCATAAAAATTATGGATTTAAAACATCTCTTATAACAGGTCTCCACAGACAGACATAGGGCTGGGACGATATGGCCTAAAATCAATATTGTGATATATTGAGCAATTTCACCTCGATAACGATAAATGGACGATAATACTAACACACACATACCCCAAAAATAAAGAATGTGTTAGGCTAACATAAATACTTCACAGCCAGTTAAACTGATGGTACAATTCCCTTTTTATCACCACTTTAATTAACTTTGAACATGAATATAGCTGACAAAAAAGACAAAACGACTTTTCATTTTTTTAAGACACCGAAAATACCTACATGGGCAAAATGACGTCGGTTATTGTCATAAATTACTAGACCTAAATAAATTACTTAAATCAACACTATTAGAGTTAAATTAACACTGGGAGTGTTACATTTTGACACCCTCAGTGTTAATTTAACTCTAATAGTGTTGATTAAACACTGACATATTTACTGTGTAGGATGTCACAATGCCAGAGTTTTAATTTTAATACTGATGCCACATGTAGTATCATGATACATGACACTTACATTATGCTCTTGTTATAAATTATAACACTCATCATTGTCTTTAACACCAAATGTCAACTCCACAGCTGATATCAAAACATTGTCACACTGTCACAAGAAGAATTATACTCACCCAGCAGTCCTCCAAAGGTGATGGCAGGAGAGAGGGCAGCAAAGTAGATGAATATAACAGCAGATAACACCTGAGGATTGAGGCCATCTGTGAAGTCAGTAAGGTAATGCTTGTAACGACGTTTGATATCCTTGACCAATCCTCCAAATGGATATCCAGTTCGAGCTAATGGATCTTCTCGTGGTTTCTCAGGCCCTGACAAAGAAAAGACAAAGAAAATATGAAAACTACCATGACTGAACTTAAATGTAAAGCCTGAACCATCTAATGACTGCCAGAAAACTCTGCAATTACAATAAAATAAAATATACGTTAAATACCACATTGCATATATGAGTTTTGTTTTATATCATTTTGACACCTCCAAAATCAACATGTTGTTTAAACACACAAAAATATACAGAACTCAGACTGTTAAAACTCTATATTTTACACATGTAATTTTAAACGTATAAATTTGGATGTATCAACTGGTGAAGTGCATGGATAATCCCCCAGGGGGCAAAGGACTTGTATATGATTTTATACATCTGGTTTTATATTTTCTATAAATATTATGTATGTGGTCTGAGATCACCCATAAATAGTAATTTACACAACAACCTCCGATCATAAGAGCTAACCTTTAGCCTTTCGCCCCAACGTGATGCGATTGTCAGCTGGGCGAAGCCTCTCGCGCAGCATCCTTTTCTGATAGCCAATAATTGGCTGGAGCATAGCCACACTCTGGATCTCAGTGGGTGGGATCACAATGCTGCAGTCCATGAAGTCGGCAATTGCATTGGTCAGCTCTTTCTCATTCTGGGCAAGATATGCTTCCAAGCTGAAGACCTATTGGTCAGCCATAGATTGGAAGAAGAGTGAAGAGGAGTAAAATGTGAGAATGTGACAGAATGCAAATGTTTTGTTAAATTACAATTTCAATTCTAAATCTTGAAGTTTTATTAGAGTCATTTTACATCTTCTTTGCCATTCTGGAATTAGTTATTATTCATATTTTATTAAACGTCTTGGATAGCTTACGTAGATTTTTAAAAGGCATGTAATAAACTGGTGTTATATTCTTGAAAACACTGTGAATTTGGTTAAAATTAAACCCCTCTTTAACTTGCCCTTTAACTTTTTAAATTGTTTGCCTTTCTCACTCATTATTTTTTCCCTCTCTTCATCTCTCTCACCCAGTCGGCCAACAAGGCGGACATCGCTCGGCCGCTCTCATGAAAGTTCATGCCACTCTGACTGGGGCCAACCAGGGTGAAGATAAAGCGTACGGGAACGTTAGCCTCCAGAATGCCGTCCATCACTATAGCATCTCGCAATCTCATAAATGCCACTACTGGCTTCTGCAGGGAGTCCACCACACCTACAAACATAATCACACAGTTTTATTTTGAGTGTTTTTTATTAAAAGTAAACCTCATGCGTGGTTTGTGCATTATTTACTCTACACACTCACCAGATAACACAATGGAAGCCTCTATGTTATCAGATGCGTCTCTCTATTTGGGAGGAATTTAAAGCAAAACATCAGAAAAGTAAGTAAAACAAATCATTGCATGAATTACATGTGATGTATGATACATGTAGAGAAACAAGGATATGAGAGTTTAAGAAACAATAATAACATTGTGGATAAATCAATGAATGAATAGACAGATTGGTATGTAAGTGCATGTAATGCCAATTGATTAATGGTTGGATAAATGAAAAATAGCTACCTGTTTGCCAACAGAGTAGGTGTGCATCATTTCCACCATTTCCATGCCCGAGTGGCTGACTGAAGGTCCTTCAGTCTGACTGAGTAGCAGAAAAAATAAATAAAACAAGTAAGTAGGGAAAGCACCAATACTAATGCATTTAAAAAATGTAAATTAAATGAATTGTTTAACACAAATTTTCACAATATTCTCATTTTTGAAGACGCACTAGTATGTCATGTACATATTTACTGATACTGACACAAATATTTTTAGAAAAACAGTATTACATTGAAAAATAACTTTTATTCGTAGACTTAAAATGCTGTGAAACACATAAAATGCCACCAAAATGTGTCATATATAATGAACACATAATCGCACATAATGCCAATTCTGAATGCCAGTTTTCACCAGCAACACAAAACTAATGTAAGTGCTTAACCCAACAAATATCATAGGATACAGTCTAGGAAAGACTTCGTTATGGCAATTCTTAAAGCAGCATTTCAGAAAAATGGGTCTAATTTACACAATTATTCCTTTACCTCAATATGAATGTACCTAATAATTAATTGAAGCTAATAACACTATCAGTTAGCATGATGCTTATTGAATTGATAAATTTTCACAAATTTGCTTCAAACTATACGAAGTGGTTGAGTAATCTCAAATAGAATTGCTTATGTGGTTTCTCACAGTAGATGACATTCATTTATATATAATGATGGACTAAAGTGCAGAGTAAACACAGCTTCAAGATGGTAGCTTACTATGGTGTTTAGCAATGTAACATACCCTAGTGCTCAAAAATTTCACCCAGAGCTTTTTCAAAAATATGATAAAATCTACAAATTCTGTCTCCCATAAGTTGCTAACAGTAAAGCTGTTTACTCTCAATCAGACATTTAGCACATTTTTTTTGCAAGGCTGAATATTTTGTGGGATGAATGAGTAGATATAAAACAATAGGAGATATTAGTCCATAAACAACCTCAATAAACATTATTAGTCACTAGGATACATTAGTCCATAAACAGCCTCAATAAAGAGTATTAATTACTAGAATAGGAGATATTAGTACATAAACATCCCCAGTAAACACTACTAATCACAAGAACAGGGGGTATGTGCAAGCATTTTTTCAACTACAGTATGTCTTTGAAAAAGAAAAAGGTTATTAACACCAGTAAAGTGCTACAGCACCAATACTAGTTCAAAAAACATTGAAAATATTCTTACATCCCATGATGCCTTGTCTGAAATATGTGCTAAACCTCTGGTGGAGAGTGTACTAATGCCTATAACATCACAGTCAACAACTTGTGGCTGACGTCAAACAGATATAAAAAAGGGCCTCCTGGCTGGAAAGTTTTGAAACAGAAAGTGTCAAAATAGAACTTTCTTCAGAATAAGAATATCTGCTTCATGGAAAATGTTCAATTTAATGGCTCACCCCACAATGAGCCACATTTGGGAGTAAGGAGAATATTAGATTTTAATTTACTGAACTGTATTTTACCTGCGTTTCTGCAGCAATGCCTTCAGCAAGGTGTCACGGTCAGATGGTCGAATTTCTTTCCTGTCCAAAAGTTCATTTACAATCCTTTCAGCAATGCCTGAGAGACCACTCTCCTCCACATCCAGCAGCACGGCCCCTACACACAGTCAACATAAGACAGGCAAACAGTAGTGCTCATTAGATTGACTATACAGCAGTCTAACAATGGTCTAAAAGCTCTAAGGAAGGGAAGAAAGTCTACAAACTGATTAAGTAGTTTATGTTTGAAAAACACTTAAAACACTTCTAATTTAAAAGTGGCATAAATCAAATTCAGGATATTCGTGGATATAGGAATTTAGCAAGGACCTCAGATAAAAAATAGTTATTCAGGATTTCACTGCCTGAGTATTTGTATCATTGTCTTTGCACATATTTCTAAGCACAAACTCATGCTGAAGTGGTCACAGCTCTCTTCTAACACCTTCTCTGTCTTGGCTGTGAAGGAGATGATGGAGGAACTTGGCTATTCCTCTCCATTAGATTCTGCTTTATTCTTAACTGTCTGCCTGAAAACCCATTTCTTCTCTCTGGTCTATCCCACTGTGTGAAGTCTGCGCTGCTGATATAAAAATTGTTTTCATGTATTTGCTATATGTTGTATGTAGTGGCCAGTTTTAATGCAAAATTTTATTTTGCATTGTACATTACTGTATTTTAACCCTCTTGAAAGCTTATTTATATTCTATTTGTTTGATTAGTGCCTTAACATTTTGCCTAAGCATTTTGTACTTCAGAAGAACAACAAATGTGTCATCAGGCACTGGCTTTTTAAAACATTTCAACTACCAATATCCCTGTGCGTCCTTACGTGAAATTGTAAAATGTCATTTTATATTTCAGAAAAATTAAGACTTTTTCAAACATCCAACTTTTAACATGTGTTGACTTTACATGTGCTTACACACGCTTTACTTGCTCTAAATTGTCTTCTAAAACCTCCTGGTATCTTACCTGTAGTCATGACCTTGCGGAGCTGGATAAGGCTTTTGAAGGTGAGGTAGGAGATGTGGGAAGGCCCCCATGTCCCAGTGACAGGATTGTAGGACTCCTCAAAGCCCACCCAGCGGCCAGTCTCCTGCCATTTGGACCCCAGCAATTCATTCAGCTCTACATACGCCTGACCAAGACAAAGACACATATAATGCAGCAATGACTGACTAGTTCAATTCAAAATGTGGACTTATGGAACATGTGTGGAATTTGTTGGGTGGAGCTCAAGCATGTAGTGTGATTGTACTGGGTACGAATTATGTGTTCACCTGAGAATCTCCTCTGGTGGTGGCATTAGTGTTGGTGTTCCAGGCAGCTGAAATACAAGACATACCAATGTAATGTATGCTGATAAAAGCACAACAATAAAAAAAGTATATGCTTTTTGGAACGAATGAATGAACGGATGAGTAAATGTAGAAATAACAAACATATAAACATAAAAATAATCACATACCAAACACTCTTTAACCTTAAATACAACTTTAACCAATTTACACTTAACTTTTGACCATACTCTTAACAGTAAACCTGCTTCAAAGCCTTGCCCAACTCTAAATTTACTGAGACGTTTGTTAGTTTGTCAATAACTTAAGCATCTGTAAATGATCAGCTCTCATACTGTCAGGAATCTTTGTGTGTGTTTGTACTGATTCAGCTTCTGACAAGTTCCATCACTCTCATTTATATATTAAGTGTAACTGTAGATCTTAACCTTACAAAAATCATATTGTATCAAGAAATGTAGGATTGAATCGCTCTGCGATTTAGAAAGATGATGATTACTGCATTTACCATCCACACTTCTGGGGACGATGTAATTCTCAACAGGCCGCTCCTCCTCTTCCACCTCCTCCTCCTGTCTTCTCTGCTCCAAGTCATAGTTGCCTGTGTGTTCCACTGAACTCCTGCAGGGGGCGACAAAGAACAGAGTGTGAAAAAATCTGCACAAATGAGGTTTGAGATCACTGCACTACCCCAAGGGGCTACATCTGAGTATATGAATAAAACATGCCTAGCTGTCTGCCTTCCTTGAGTTTCCCTGACCTGGTAATGAGTCCATGAGCTACAAATCAGGCAAAATCATGGACAGAGACATTGGTGACTGTCTGTGGTGGGTTTCTTTCACCATTATTGTTGTTCATCTAAAAATCACTTTAAAAAAACAGCTATACCATTCTGATCAGTTTCCAGTGGAATATGTTTGTAGCTGAAGCCACTAAAGCCTCCAAGCCTTATCATTACTCTTCTCATCAAAAGGCAATACTATCTCTCAGCAAGAGGGGGAGCACATCTACAAGCTAACTGCTGCTATTTAGAAACATATAATTATGCCATGTGACAGTCAAGGGTTTAAGTGATAAATGAAAGCCCTCACTGTGCATCTAATGTACTTGCCTAAAATTTAATCTATGACAGTAGTGCAGCTTACTTTTGCATTTTGAGTAAATTAATATTAAAACAATATCAACATTAAAACAAAAAAAAATTATGTAATGGATGTAAAATATATGCCAGTTTACATTTTTGAATGAAATGATAAACATAAACGAACATTTTTTTATGATATTCTAATTATTTATTATGATTTAATATCACTTTTAAATTCTGGTGGATGAAATACTATTTAAATATTTTTTTTATACTTTTTATATAAACAATTAATTAAAAACTATATATTTTTTTTTACAAAAAATAATATTTCAATAAATAAATAAATAAAAAATATTTATTTAAAAAATAAATATTTCAATAAAATTCAGAAAACATACAAATAACG
The DNA here is from genome assembly GCA_036984385.1 of Crenuchus spilurus. Classification (NCBI taxonomy): domain Eukaryota; kingdom Metazoa; phylum Chordata; class Actinopteri; order Characiformes; family Crenuchidae; genus Crenuchus; species Crenuchus spilurus. The sequence goes on from BRDA01010555.1 coordinate 54,264, forward strand.
AACTGAAATGAATAAAGCCAAATTGGGGCAGGTGTATAAAGTGCATGGTGACTTTTTATAGTTTGACGGTGGATGCTTCCTATTGGAGTGATAAGAAAATGTGATCATTTACTAGATCAGAGGAGGGGCACAAATACGCGATTGGCAAACATAAAACAGGTCTACAGAAGTCTGGATACACTGAATGATTCTGAACTATTAAGATGACATAAAAATAGGATAGATATGTGTGTTGTGCTTGTGTGTGTGTTAGTGTGAAAGATACTCACAGGCTGAATGGAGAGGCTAAATGTGAGTCGTGGTCCTCATAGGACAAGTCATTGTCCTGAGACAAAGAAGGGAGTTGGTTAGGAACGTTAAACTCAGAGAGGCATATTTTTATTACTTTAAGTAACAGCACTTTAAGTAGATGCTTTTCTCACCCCCTCAAAGTTTAGAACAGTTTCCATGAGTAGGGACTGTGCTCGGTCTTCTGTTTCTCCCAGAACTCTCAGAAAACTTCACACAGAACCTGCAAATACACACCAACACAAAAAACCAAACTACTATTTAAGAAAGCTAAAAAGTAGCATTAAGTTTTCTGTTATTCTTTCTGTTATTAATTACTCTACTGCAATCATTTCTTTGCATTGCCAATGTATTATGTATGTAAAACACAAAATTAAATAGTATCTAATGTTGTTAGAGTAAAAGAATTACAGTATACAGTATACAAACGTTTCAATGCTATTGATTTGTGGTGCCACTCTAGTAGTATCACTCAGTGTTTTTAGCATTGTACTAGAGTTATGAAGTGAATGCAATTTCACATTGTGCTGTCAAACGATTAAAATATTTAATAATGATTAATTATGATTAATCACATTACACTGATGACTTACAATAAAACCTTATTTTGATAATTTTTTAAATAAAACATTGTGCATATTACACAGTAAATCTGCCAGTGTTAAATCAACACTATTAGAGTTAAA
>BRDA01010555.1:60237-63497 GCA_036984385.1 Crenuchus spilurus
TGACACTGAGGTGAAACTCCAGTGATCCATTTGCACCAGCACAACACACCACCACCACCACGTCAGTATCTCTACAGTGCTGAGAAAGATCCAGCACCCAGCTAATTCCTGCTCTGTGGTGGTCCTGACCATTAAAACCAGGGCAAATGAGTTAAAGTATACAGAAAAATATTAGACTTGGTCTTTTATTTATTGAGAACAATGATTCAATATTACATGTCTGTGATTGGCAAAAGTGTCTGGTGTGAACCTCTTGTGCAGCAGTAATTGGACAACTGCAATAAGTAAACCTTTCCAGTAATTGTCAATCAGTCATGCACATCGGCTGCAGGAATCCATGAACTTCTTGCTTCAGGTCCTTCCACAATTGCTTGTGTGCTTAGGGTTGTTGTTTTGCTGCATGGCCCACAGTGTCTTGAGACTCAACTCATAGACAGATGTCCTGATATTTTCCTTTAGAATTTGCTTCAGAAGTAATTGTTTTATCAATGAGGGCAAGCCTTCCTCATCCAGATTCAGCAAAACAGACCAAAACCATGATACTTCCACCACCATGTTTCACAGATGGGATGAGGTTTGTATGCTGGAATGCAGCGTTTTCCTTTCTTCAAACATAATGGTTCTCATTTAAAACAAAAATATCTTTGTCTTATCTGTCTACAAAATGTTCCAGACAGGCAGCAGTGTTCTTTTTGTCCATCTTCTTGCAACCCTGCCATGCACACCACTGTTATTCAGTGTTCTATTGGTGGTGGACTCATGAAGTTACCTTGGGTTCCTTTGTGATCTTCTGGACTATTACTTGCCTTGCTTTTGGTGTGATCTTTGTTGGTTGACCACTCCTGGGGAGGATGATAATGGTACTGAATTACACAATCTGTTTGACTATGGAATTGCAGGGTCCAAACTCTTTAGAGATGAGTTTGGTAACCCTTTTCAGTCTGAAGAGCAACAAGAACTCTTCTTCTGTGGTCCTTATGATACACTTGATATCCCCATGATGCACTTTCACAAACTTGTTGTGAAGATCAGACTTTGCCATCTCCCTGTTATTTAAATAAAACAGGGGCACCCACTCACACCTGACTGCTATTTCATTGATTGACAACACCTGACTTAAATTTCACCTTCAAATTATTTGCTAATCCTAGAGGTTCACATACTTTTGCCACTAACAGGCATATCATTTTGGATTATTTTCTTCCTCATACATAAAAGACCAACATTTTAAGTCATTTAAGTCTCTCTATGTACTTTTAGGACATGTGAAGTTGTGAACTTTTACTTCAAATTTAATTTGAGTAGCAATGCATTATTTTATATTAATAATACATGTATTTGTGAAAATGGTGAAAGTGTCAGCAGGAGAGAAAGTTGTAGGTTTCTCCTGAGGTTGGGGATAGACCTTAGAAGGGGGAGGCTAGTAATCAGTGGATGCATCTTGAACTTTGACGTCAGCTTGTTTACTGCTTGGGGATTCCCTCTAATACAGAACTGCTGCTGCACAGCTCTGATCAGTTTGATATAGTTTACTTTTTTCCGCTGAGTCACTTTTTTCTCTTCTTCAGAGCTAAATTGAACCTTTAGGGCATCACAACAACCGTGATGGTAATATAGAAAGCAAATGAGTTTTGAAATGGCCTCATATAAAAGCAGGCTTTTCACTGAGAGAAGAGTATGAGTCATGAATTGCAAGGATGAAGACTAATAGCAGACACAAGTGTGTGAGAGGAAAAAGAAGGTTTAAGACATTTTTTGGGGAACAAAGCTGTAATTTAAAAACTGATGGGTTAAAATAACACATTTTGGGTCATTTCCATTGCGCACCATTGGGTCAATATATAATAGAACACATGGTAGCTTAAACTGACCATGCATAACGAACCCAACAGGCTGGGTTATAAGACTAATCCAAATATAGATTTACTCTGACACAGCGCTATGTTGTTTTTCCAGGGGTTGGTTTGGGATGTTGAACCATTTCTATTCTAATTTATAATCTGCCCTTTGGCTGGGTTGGTACTGTGACACAATTTGTTCAGTGGAGAGTCATTTAAAAGAATGATGTAACATTTTATTATGTTATTTGCTTCTGTATCATACAATCACCATACATGGTCATTTAGATGCATTCTTCAGTATAAATAAATAAATAAATAAATAAATAAATAAAACTCCAGAAAACATGTAATAAAGCAACTACCCTTTGATTTCTATGACAAATATATTTTGAGTAAACAGGTTTTCTGTTTTCTATTACTTCAGAGAATCATGTTGACATTAGCACTGGTAATCAGTTGTATGCTGATGCTGTAGATGCAGCAGATATAGACTAGGTAGTCAAATGCTGAAGTATTTCTTTAAAAAGCCATTAGACAAACAATAGTTGTTCACTGCTCCAAAGAACCTCTTTTGGTGCCTTTATTTTATATCTTACAATTTATGTTCTATTCTGTCTGTCTGCTCTCATCTTTCATCTCAGCATCTTATACTACACTACATGTCCAAATGTTGTGGGCACCTTTTCTAATGAATGCATTCAGCTACTTAAGTTGTATCCATTGCTGACACATATGTGCAAATGCATAAACTGTCTGGAGCATTAACCTATTTGCATGAACACCAGCAGCACCGGTCTGTAGACCAGTGGAACTATGTTGTCTGGAATGATGGTGCTCCATCCAGTATTTTTGGGATGAGTTGGGGCGGTGATCATCTAACATCCTGACCTCACTAAAGTCCATGAACGTAATCAAATCCTCACAGCAATGCGGCACAGTCTAGTAGAAAGCCTTCCCTGGACAGTAGACAGTTATTCCTAAAAAGCAGAATAAACTCTTTTTTTAATACCCTTGATTTCAGATGAAGAAGCAATGAATGAGCAGGTGTCCCAATTTTTTTTGTCCATATAGTGTACATCTGCCATTTCACACTGAATCTACTCGCTGGGCGTGGACTCCAAGCTTTATTTTATATTTTAAAACTTATGGAAAGATAAGAAATATGCTCTTTTCCCCAAGTAATAGTGAACATAATGACACTTTAAACTCATTTAAAGCACACATTTGGACCTTAAGAGCTATGTTATACTTTTATACACTGCCTGGACAAAAAATGGTCACACACTAATATTTCGTTGGATTGCCTTTAGCTTTGATCAGAGACGTAGCAGCAAATTCGGGGCCCTGTACACTCCCAATGTCAGTGGGCCCCTATAAATGCCAGTAAACGAGGCACATGAGCAAAAAAGGGGGGTATTT
>BRDA01010555.1:63659-74861 GCA_036984385.1 Crenuchus spilurus
TAACTAGCTCTCGCTCTCTCTCTCTCTCTCTCTCTCTCTCTCTCTCTCTCTTTCACTCTCTCTCTCTCTCTCTGCTGCTCCAGCTGCACCAGAGCCACTGTTTGTTTCTGAAACTGGTTAAAGTTGATAACTAATGTTAGCTGGTCATAATTGTCTTTATAATACTTACTGAGCCTCCAAAAATCAGTAGCAGCTGTCTGGAGTGGACTACTTTAACTTTAATTGGACTTTGCATAACAAGAAAACTAGGTTCACCTTTGGGAAAGAAAGCCATCAACAGCTGTCTCCCCTCATTCTGCCTTCTTTCTTTTCCTCCCTTTCTTTCTTCTTTTGAAATCCTGATTTCTGCTTTTTGGGCAGCATGATGTGTAGCACCCAGGTCATTCAATCTAGGCTCACTGATGTTACACTTGTCGCTAGTCGCTATTGGGCAGACTAAACCATTTTGGGCCTCCAAGAGGGGGCCCCAGAATGTCCAATATGTTGAGAGGACTGTGACTAAAGTTCATTCCCTCAGTTGATATTATCAATATGTTTGAAATATGAATTAATAAATAATTAATTTGAGGGCCCAATTCATTCGAAATAAAAACAACAACAACAAAAAAAAAATTCAGGATTTTTATGGGCCCCTCTCCCTACTCGGGCCCTGGGTAGTCAGGTCCACTTTTCCCCCCACTACCATGCCCATGGCTTTGATTATGCCACAAATTTGCTGTGTCAAGTTTTGGCAATGTCAGAACATTTATTTCTGTCCAGAGATCTTGTACTGATGATGAGAGATTTGGACCACTGTGCAAAGTCTTCTCCAGCACATCCCAAAGATTCACAATGGGGTTCAGGTCTGGACTCTGTGGTGGCCAATTCATGTCTAAAAATGATGTCTCATGCTCCCTCTTTCACAATTTGAGGCAGATTAATCCTGGCATTTTCATCTTGGAATATGCCTGTGCCACCAGGAAGCAAAAAAATATACTGTATTGATGGAACAATCTGGTCGTTCAGTATATTCAGATAGTCAGCTGACCTCTTTCTTTGGGCACACAACGTTGCTGAACCTAGACCTGACCAGTTGCAGCAAGCCCAAATCATAGCACTGCCCCCACAGGCTTGTATGGTAGGCACTAGGCATGATGGGTGCATCACTTCAGCCGCCTCTCTTCTTACCCTGATGCACCCATCACTCTAGAACAGGGTAAATCTGGAATCATCAGACCACATGACCCTCCAGAGTTTAATCTTTATTCTCCCTAGAAAACTGAAACTGTTTTTGCTGGTTAGCCTCACTAATAAGTGTTTTTCTTAAGTTTAGCCCCATCTCCTTGAGTTCCCTTAAATCTTTTTGTTTAAAAGTGCTCTTACTTTCACTATGAAACATATCCCTGAGTTCTACTGTTGTTTTCCTATTTGATTTCACCAAAATTTTAATGATCACCAATCACGATCATTGAAGATTTGTTTCTGACCATATTCCTTCATGGAAGATGATGTTTCCCTCACGGTCCTTCCACTTTTTAATAATGCGTTGGACAGTTCTCGACCTGATTTTAGTAGTTTTAACCTTCTCCGTAGAGGTTTCCTCCTCTGAAACAGATCAACATATTTTCCATGAACACATGATGTGTCTTTTGACATGGTTGTTTAACAAATAAGCTACTCAATGCATCAGTTAGGGTAAATTACTTGTTGTCAACTGAAATATAGCCACGTATGTGGTAATTATCCATAGATATCCTATATATCCTATATATATCATCCTATATATGAGAGGCTGTCAGATTATTATAATGTTTCATTTTGAGTCAATCACTAGTCTAACAGTATCAAAATTAAAACAAAATGATGCTTGAAATATGTCACTTTATGTGTAATGAATATAACATATATCACAGTTCACATTTTTGGATGAATTTATGAACACAAATGAAGTTTTTCACCATATTCAATTTTTTTCAGATGCACTAGTATTGTGAAGGAGGTTGTACATGGTGTGTATATACATATGTGTTTCCACTATACAGGCTCTTGAAGGCTCAGACAGCAACAGTCCACTTACAAAAGACATTGCCTAGGACACAATAAATTCTAGATACAGGTTGATACAGTTTATAGAATTAATGCTTCATAGACTTCAGGATTTGAAGGTCAAACTATGTCAACTCTATATAGCACTGGGTCTCCATGAAGTCGTCAATGCAAAATAGTCAACATCTCTTTAGCTATTTGGATATGTCATCTGTTCTAGAGTTTGTAGTCTAGAACATCTTTCAGTAGTTTTCAGAAATTCTAACAACAGATTGAAAAACAATGACTCAGTGACTGCTGTCATGGTCGGGGTAGGTGGGGCTTGTCATATTTTCTTGGTTGTGTCTAATTGTTTTGTATGTCTAGCATTAGATTTAACTGGATGTGATGAACGAGTTAGCTCATCAGTTGCTTTGGGGACCATGATGATGCAGTCACTGGGGTAAACAATCTAAAAAAAGAACTCACCTATTAAAATAGAACCAACATTGTCCTGCTGAGTCACTGGCATGGGCCCTGTAATGTAGCCATAATCCCCTGCTGGATAATTACGGTATGATGCAAGTTAAAGAGCAATTAACATTGGTTCACCCCAGTCTTAGATCAACACAAACACAGATCTATCCCCCACAGAGCTGTTGATGATATCTAAGAGAGTAAGAGAGAAAGGTTCCTATGTATTTAAGGGGAGAATTCCTAAATGAATACCATTTTCCACCCAGTATCTTCATGCTGTGTCTGTTTTATATGGTAGTCCATTATGCATTATCACACCCGCTTAATCCTTATCAGGGTCGCGGTTAGTCTCCTACCCCCTCACTGGGCGCAGGGCTACACTACACTATTCAACTAAGCCTAGGACAGGGCGCCAATCCATCACTGGGGGCACAGATGCGCATATACATACACACACATACACACAGACGGATGTACGGTCAATTTAGAGTACCCAATTCACCTGACCTCCATGTTTTTGGACTGTGGGAGGAAGCCCACGCAGACACGGGGAGAACATGGAAACTCCGCTCAGATGTGGACTTGAACCCAAGACCTCAGCGCTGAGAGGCAAACGTGCTAACCACTAAGCCACCGTGCTGCCCCATCGCAAATCATCATATAGTCAATTTTCTAGTCTTCAGAAAAGAAAATAAACTTATAATCAAAGCCATTAGCAAGCTACTTCAACAATAGCGGCACAGATGTGACTGAGTTTAGGTAAAAAAATGCTGGAATAGTGTTTTAAACTGTTGGGGCCCGAGAGAGCAAAAATTGGCCGTGCCTTCTCTCGCCATCCCTTCTCTCCCCATCACTTTCACAATACAATGTCCTCTGCCTCAGGTGTCTACTGATTGGTCCATTGGAGCTCCCCAGTGATGGTGTATTAGCGGTAGTTCGAAAAGAGGCGGGGCCGCATCACATGCATCGGTGGAGGCTTGTCCTTGTCTTCACCCTCCTAGAGTCCGGGACATTGTAAAGTGATGAGGAGAACCCCTAGCGGATGAGGTGGGTTAATTCGCTACTACTGTGAGTGTTGTGTTATTTGTATATATAAGGTTATTGTTGCTTCCTCCACCAACCCTTGATCACCTTCCTCCTGTCCTGTTTCTCTCATATGTGACCCCACCAGGGAAAACCAGGCCAAAGTCACTGGGCAATTTATTGAGATATCATGTCAATATCGTGTCACTCACATTAGCGACAAAACTTAGCCACTCGGTATTATTGCTGTAAATGAAAGATAACAGTCTCAGATATCTATAGTAGTACATATTTAGATCAAAAAACAAAACTTAAATTCACAAAAAAGTTGTTTTGAAAAAAACATATTTTGAAAAAAAAAGAATGACTTTGACCTGGTTTCCCTGGCGGGGTCACATATGTTAAAGGTCAAACAGATATGGTGCCATTCCATAATGCTGTGTGATCAACAGGACTGAAGATTTTGCTATAGTCAATGAGGTACGATGACTGCCTTCTTGAATTCCTTTACCTTTTCTCGCAATAAACTCACACTGTCCTAAAACATACTGCACCTGACTGAGGTTCAAGTGGGTTGAGAGGAGTTTTTAGTATATATTTTGACTTGGGTATTTTAGGTGACTATATGATTCTGTTGTTTGATAGCATCATTAGCTGTGTAGCTCCAGTTCTAAACTAAAGCAACAAACTCCAGACATGTTTTGGTACATCTGGGTAAAAAAATATGTACAGTCAATACACTTTCTTCTCAATAATAAATCGCATAAACATCACAGGTTTTCAGCATACCAGCACAGGAAAAAAAGAGAAGTCCAGCCAGAGAAGGCGGGGTCGACCATAAGGCCAATGCATATATAAGTACAACATATTCACGGAATAAGGTCACTTTCCCAAAGACTTTTGTGAACACTTGTTAAGCAAATTCAGCAAAATAAGCAAATTCAAGCCCTGTCAATGTCCTACAGCAGGACAGATGACAAGGAAACTCAGCTATGACTCCACGCATAAGCAAAAAATAGCAATTTATCATTAATAAGGAAGTTTGTAGTGATATTTTGATACTGTATAGAAATTTGAACTTCTTCTTGTCCGTTGAATGACTGAAACGTTGCCATTCAGTGAACACACCCTGAGAGCAGAGAGTGATAGGCTCTATCTACGCAATGGCAAGCAGACTGGCGAGTTATCATGGGCCACCAGAGACCATAAAGCACAGGGCGCACCTACACACCAAACTGGGTGGTGGACTTTACAATAAACAACACAACACTGTTTTAAACATCAGTGCCTGTAGGCCTTCATGCTGGGGGTCTTGACTATTTTTTGAGTTAAAAGGGCCACTGTGTGCATGTCGTTTTAAATTATAATTAAAAGAGATCCCTACTCTCTATATAGTGCACTAGATATGCCATAATGTACTACAACCAAATATATATATATATATATATATACAGTATATATAAAGTAGGAAGCACTATGTAAAAATGATCATCATTAAAGTTTCAGTAAGACATGATAAGGTGACACTATCACTTTGAAATACATTTTATACTAATAATATAAGTGCTTGCTTTGCTTTTGCAGTAATGTAAGCCTATGGAAAAATGACCAAAAATGGAAAGCGCCCCCTACTGTTCATGCAACAAAGGCCTGAAAAATTACAGGCTAACAGTCTATTGGGTTTGCTGAATACTCTGAATTCCAGACATTTGTTGGAGGTTAAGAATGAGCTTGTGTAGTCCAGCCTACTCCAGGCCTGTTTTTATCCATGATCATGACCAAGACACACCTGAACCACATAGTGAAAAGACTTAAATCCCACGTCAGAAATTAGTTTGTTGAGTTTAGTTATACCAATTGTCTTTGGGACGTGGTGTAAAAATGTAAATAAAAGCCAATAAAAACAGAGTGCAATGATTTGTAATCTCACAGACTTATATTTTATTCACAGTAGAACACATATTAGATATTGAAATGGCAACATTTTACAATTTCATGAAATAAATTAACTCATTTAAAACCTAAGCAGCAATTCGTCTAAAAAAAGTTGGGACAGTGTCATGTCTACCATTATGTAGCATCTCCTCTTCTTTTAACAACAGTCTGTAAACATCTGTAAACAGGCAGGCCAGTTCAGCATGTGGACTTTTCTTCTGCAAAGCCATGTTGTTGTAATGGATGCAGTATGTGGTTTAGCATTGTCTTGCAAGGCTTTCCTATAAAGAGATGTTGTCTGGATGGGAGAATATGTTGCTCTAAAACGTCTATATACTGTTCAGCATTGGTAGAGCCTTTCCTGATGTGTAAGCTGCCCATACACACTAATGTAACCCCACTCCACCAGAGATGCAGGCTTTTGAGCTGTGTGCTGCTAAGAAGCTGAATGGTCTCTCTCCTGGATGGTCCACAGGACACAGCATCCATGGTTTTGGACAATGATTTCTGGAAGTGTTCCTGAGTCCATGCAGTGATTTCCAGTTCAGAATGATGTCTGTTTTAATGCTGCAGTGCCTGAGGCCTCGAAGATCATGAGCATCCAATATTGACCATCAGCCTTGTCCTTTGTGCACAGAGATTTCTCCAGAGTTACGTACTGTAGATGTTGGGATATTCAAAGTCAACTCACAATTTTAAATTAAGGAACATTTTTCTGAAATTGTTTCACAATTTTTTGATTTTTTTTTATTTTATTTTCAAATTGGTGAACCTTTGCTTCTGAGAGACTATCTCGCTAAAATACTCTTTTTTATACCCAGTCATGTGACACAGTAGCAAATTGCTCTTTTTATTGTTTTTTTATTGGTACCACTTACTTTTATATAAATTTTTTTTTCTAGATATTAAAAAATTTGGGGATAAAAATTTAGCCAAGTTTTATCCCCTCCCCTATGTAGTAGTAGCCAATAAACCCATCCCATTCACCAGGGGGCTCTCCCCATCACTTTGCAATGTCCCTGACTCTAGGAGGGTGAACACAAGCACAAGCCTCCTCCGCTGCATGTGATGCAAACTACCGCTAAAACACCATCACTGGGGAGCTCCAATGGACCAATCAGTGGACACCTGAGGCAGAGGACATTGTATTGTGAAAGTGATGGGGAGAGATGGCACGGCCAATTTTTGCTCTCTTGGGCCCTGACTGTTGATGGTGAACAGCATGACCGGGATTCGAACTCATCTTAGCTCGCTGAGCCACTCAGGGTCGACAGTTCTTTCTTACTTGGATCAATCAGTGTGAGTGATAGTAAGAGAGAGTGCCATCTACCCACCCAGAGAGAGCACTGCCAATTTTGGGGCCCCGGCTGGTGATGGCAAACAGGGGATTTGAACTCGTGATCCTCTGGTCATAGTGTCAGCATCTTAGCCTCCTTAATTATATGTGATAAATACTGTAATAAATTAAATGATATCATTTAAAAATGATTCTATATCTTTAAAGATCATAATAGACCTCAGGCAGCCTTACTGAGGCTGTGTATCATTAAATAGAGCATATGAACAGCATGTATTAGGCTAACCTAAGCTTGTTTTATACAAGAACTATGTGGTAAAGTGGATGGTTGGTGTTTTGCTTTGTTACACTTGGAGGAGAATAGGAACATACATTACAGCCTTCATTACACAAGTGAACACTTGCAGTCTACAAATGGAGGAGAGGTGAATGTGTTAATAGCAACACCTTAATGAGCTAATACACTATGCAAACTTTGTAATACAGAACATTTATAAGAAACCTGAACAAATCATACTTCAAATCAGCTTTGCTTTAGAAATGTAGTTTCTTTTTTGTTGTTGGGAGCTGTGTAGCCTTTAGTTTCCTAAAGTAATGAAGCTCTGTATAACATGTAATAGTTGGCCAGTCTCTACATAGCAAATAACTGAAAGATGAAACATTATAGTATTTAATTGCTATGGCTCATGAATAGCACTGCCCTCCACTGTTTCAGGTTTTAAATAGAAATTGCATCAGATTCAAATGGTTTCTGGGTAAATTCTGCCACTGAAGGCTATAATATTGTTCCAGTGAAGTCATGTATAACATGCAAATGTTTCCTACATATAGGACATGCTGAGCATAGCAAATCCAGTATAATGAAAGGTTTTGAAATATTAAACATTATAACGTTGTGCCTCATAAACAGTGTCTTCTGCCACTGTTTCAGGTTTTAAATAGAAATTGCATCAGATTGAAATGGCTTCTGGGTAAATTCTGCTACTGAGGGCTACAATATTGTTCCAAGAGCTGATCTAATAAGGGATTCCTTCAGGAGAAATGATGAAGCCAGGCTGATGAGGGCATGTAAAAAAATGTTTAAAACATGTAAAAAAAACTTTTGGTGCATGACAGGGACAAGACAAAAATGCAGCAGGGTTGGGATCCTTCAGAACGGGTTTGGTGACCTCTATACAGCAGAAACCAAGATCGATCCTAGTGTCTAAGGCAGAGAAGCACCCTAAGCAGCTCATTTGGAACATCAGTGCACCAATGCCAATATTTCAGGTTATAGCACAACCATCGAGTGTGTTATTGTGATTATACACACAGTTCTGTTATCAATGTTTATTGTTAGATTTTAAGATCAAAAGAACAGATCCCGCAAAATAAAGTACATAATAATAATAATAATAATAATAATAATAATAATAATAATAATACATTAAATTTGTAATGCACTTTTCATTTGTAGCAAATCTCAAAGTGCTAACAGTATAAAAAAAATCAATTAAAAGATAAAAAAATATTAATAAAAAATAAAAATAATAAAATAAAATAATAATCATAATCATAATTTAAAAAATAATAATAATAATAAAAAAACTAATAAAAATATTATTTATTATCCATATGTCCTCATAAAAAGATAAGTCTTAAGTCCCTTTTGAAAACAATCTGAAGTACATAATTTCCTCGATAATTCTTTATTATACAGACAATAAACACAAATATAAAGATGTCTCAGATGATATTTGCTGGTGTACACTGTGAGTCTTTCATGAAACACCACTCACAGCTAATCGGAGGTTCATATCTCTGTTAAGTTCAGGTCTTAACTCAGTGAAGCTGCTGGTAGAAGGAAATTCATTTCATTTTTGTTGATGATACTAAAGCTGACTATTGTTCTTCAGCCAAACTGTAAATACATTAAAAGTCAGGTTATTTAACTGTATTCACTTCATTTGCATCTGCGTCTCCGCTGTTGGGAGTTGGGGTCATTGTTAGGTTATGTGTATGTGGCGGAGTAATACTTAAAGAGCTTCAGTCAGAGTGAATATCAGCACTCCCACAACTTCTCTCAGCCAATCAGATTGCAGGGTCGGATGTAACTTTGGTATAATTTGTAATAAAAACTTTGTTTGAGTACAAAAATGTAGTACTAAGTAATTTTACTGTACCGCTACACTGGAACAAGCACATTCAGCATAGTTTATAGCAGGGGTGCCAAACTCCAATACTGCAGGGATTCCTGCAGTTTGGTGATCCTGATCAAACACACCTAGTTCAACACAGCAGGAAATTAGTAGGTTTATTTGTAGTGTCATAGCAGAGAAATCACCAAACTGTGCTGGACACCAGCCCTCCAGGACTGAAGTTAGACACCCCTGGCACTTTTTAGAATTCTTTGGGTTAGGTTTAGGGTTACAAAACAACAAAAAAGAATGAAGGAAACCACAAAAACAGATCTGGTAACTTAATATCAAGCACTTCATTAGGAACACCTGTATACATACTGATTCAGGCAATTATCTTCAATAGTGTGGCAGCAGTGCGATGCATAAAAGCATGCTGATACAAGTCAGTAGCTTCAGGTAGTGTGTCTGTAATATACAAGTAGCTCATCAGTCTACTCAGGACATCCAGTAAACACCTCGCTAATTACAGAAGCCAACAGAGAATGGCAAGACTGGTTCAAGCTGACAGCAAGTCTATGACTGATGTGATACGGCAGCAGAAAAGCAAGTCAGGTTCCACCTGTGCCAGCCAAGAACAGAAAGCTGAGACTGCAATGGGCCAAGCTCTCCAAAACGGGACAGCATGAATGAATGTTACACTTATACTATAGTACCTTTCTAATACCCAAGGATGCTTTACAATCAACACAATCCATTTACACACTGGAAACAATCGTCCACATGGAGGACTGCATCAAGCATGAGGGGGATCACCCAGAACAGAGCGCCAACCATATCTGGGCATGCACAATTACATTCTTACACTCAGATATACACATTAATTCACACACACCAGGGTCATTTAGAGTAGCCAATTCATTGAATCTTTATATTGTTGGACTGTGGGAGGAAGCTCATGCACACACAAGGAGAACATAGACACTCCTCCCGGATGGGCACCAAGACCCCAGTGCTGAGAAGTGAACGTGCTAACCACCAAGCCACTGTGCTGCTCAGTATCAACCTGGGGGGCCCAAAAAAAGCAAAACAAACTAATAAAAGAAAACCACAGCCTGTTCTGAGTCAGAATTTGGCACAAAGAGCATGAATCCATTAACCCAACAAGCCAACAAGCGACTGTTGTGTCAAGAGTCTAGATTGGTGGAGGTGATGTACCACATGCTGTTTGAGTATTGTTGATTATCATGGGCATCGTTTCATGGGCTACACTTTGGCCTGCCCGTCTTCTAAACTCTACTTCCAGCATGATAATGCATCATTTCCCAAAGTGAAAGAAGGGACCACCCTGTTACACTCTTTAACAAAGTTATATTCGTTTTCTACTCAATCTCATTACAATAACCATTTAACACTAAAGGTTACTCTCTTTAGCTGTGCCAATGAAGGAAGGCCTTGGAGTTGTTTAGACTGTTCAGGCTCTACTGAAGGTGGTTATGAGGATGTGTTTGCTGTGTTGTGGCCAGGAGACAAAAGTCAGTTGACGGTGTTTGTATTAACAGCGGGTGGGGTCAGTGGTTGATCTGACAAATGTGATCTCACCTCGATTCTCTCTTTCTCAGGGTTGTGAATATGCTGACTGGGTATAATATGATTAAGTCTGTTATGTACGGTGGCCGAGAAGACCCCACACACTGCAGATTCACAAACGCACAGCAAATACAGAAATCACATTCATCAAAATGACCACATGGGCACTACATTTAACAAACGCGCTGCAGATTCGCAAAACAAATGCAAGTTTACAAGCGTGCTGCAAAACTGTTCACAACACAATGGAATTGTTTCAGGAGGACATTAATTTTGAGATTGGATTCAAACTTTATCTTGCTGGGGTACAATTACGCGATGGATGGATGGATGTTACTGAGAATGGTGCAAGTCTGAAGCTGTTAGAATTATAATATTTTTGTTTAATTATCAATTTAAGGCATGTAGTCTACAAGTGGATCAGACAAAAAATCATGAAAATGAAATTCAGCTATTAGTTGGCAACTAAAATAAAAGTTAGTTTAAATTAAATTGAAAAATATCAAAGTTCAAAGCCATTTCTGGTGGCAGATCTAATGGAAACTTAATCATAGAATATTTCTGTTTGGACCGGACTGAATGTCAAAAACAAACATCAGAGGTCTTCATCTTCCAAATAATTGTTAGATTACACACACACACACACACACGGCATAAATGGGTCCTTAAATACAAACCGGATTCCAAAAAAGTTGGGACACTAAACAAATTGTGAATAAAAACTGAATGCAATGATGTGGAGATGGCAAATGTCAATAT
>BRDA01010556.1:8271-29439 GCA_036984385.1 Crenuchus spilurus
TGATGTCATTGTGTTATTAAATGTAACAAAAATTTAAGTCTATTGTTTTATTAAAGTAACAGTAAGCAGTCTAAAATAGCTCTAATTTAAAATAGCATAACTAAAAAATACAACTAAAATTAGATTAAATATTTTAAACATTTAATTGACTAAAACTAGACTAAAATGTTTTCAGTTTTCGTCGACTAAAATTAGACTAAAACTAACAATAACTAAATGACTAAAATATGACTAAAACTAATATGCATTTTAGTCAGAAGACTAAGACTAAAACTAAATCAAAATCACCTGTCAAAATTAACACTGGTTCTCACCACAGTGACTTGAGATTTGCTTGTGACTTGCACATGAGGGACTTACTCCCACCTCTGCTATACAGTCATGTAAAGTGCATCCTATTTGAATTCTGAGGGTTTACATATCAGGACACAATAAAAAAAATCTGGTCCTTGGAAGGCCTTAAAATTATGTAAATAGAACCTCAGCTGAACAACTACATGTGACATATTACACCATGTCATTACTTATTCAACAAAAACTAGACCAAAGTGCAGAAGCAATGGGTAAAATTAAGGACACTCTTATTGTTTCCATAGGAATTAAGAAGGTAAGTAGCAGCCAGGTGTTGTTAATCAAATACATTTGATTAACTAATCATCAGCAAGTGTGACCACCTCTATAAAAGCAGTTTTGGCAGTTTGCTGGTCTGGAGCATTCAGGTGTGTGTTAACACAATGGAGGAATGATATCAGCAATGATGTCAGAGATGCAATACTTGCTGCCCATCAATCTGGGAAGGGTTACAGGGCAATTTCCCAACAATTTGAAGTCCATTATACTGCAGTGAGAAAGAGTCTTCACAAATGGAAAACATTTAAGATAGTTGTCAGTCTTCTCAGAATTTAACATAACATTTAACATTTTACACAATTTAGCAAATTCACCCCAAGGTCAGACCATGCGATGCTCAGAGAAACTGCAAAAAAAAATAAGAGTTACATCTCACACTACGGACCTCAGCATGTTAAATGGTCAATGATAGCACAATTAGAAAAAAACTGAACAAGTATGTCTTGTTTGGAAGGGTTCTCGGATGAAAGTATCCTCTTTCAAAAAAGAACACAGCAGGACGGCAACAAACACAGCAACAAACCACAAAAACAATGTCCTTTGGATGAGACCCAAGTGGATATGTTTGGCTATAATGCACAGTCCTATGTTCAGTGACAGCATATGAACTCCTCTGTCAAATGTGAGGCCATCGTTCTGACATTTAAAGCTTGGCTGAAATCATGTCATGCAACAGGACCAAAATCTACAACAGAATGGCTGAAAAAGAAAATCAAGCAGGGTTGGCACTGGCTCATGAAAGCTGTTAGCCATTGTGGCTAAGGGGCTTAAAACTTTCTTAGCCACATAAGGATTTGACGAAGACAGTTAGCCACAGTCGCCACGCTTTAGCCACAGTTAGCCAATCTTAGCCACAGGCACTTACATGTACATCATATCATAAATGCATTGGTGTAATGGATTTCTGATCATATTTACAGATATTTATAGATATTTGCTCTCTGTAGGGCAAATAAGAGTGATAAAAATGGAAAATATAAAGCAACAATTGAATTCAAAATAAAAAATTTCTAATGTGTACAGCTCTTTGTCGACTTGTTTATTTATTCCAGAGACAGTCTCTCACAAGCCTGGGAATAACTGTGTATGACTATGGTGACTCTGACCATGTTTACTTACTTACGCGCGAAACTTCTCAACCAATCAGCATTTAGAGGCCCACCTATCTCATTAATTATTTCGCGGTTATTTTCCTGACGATGTTGCTTCGGGCTATTTCGGGTGTTTACGGAGCAGCAGATAAACTCAAGATGGTGGACAGCTCGCGGAGTACTGCCGGATTTTGTGATTTTCGTGGCGATTTGAATTCGCCATGAGTTAGAAAAATGCTTTTAGCCAGCGTGGCTTACTGATGACATGTTTTCCTCGCCACACGCTGTCTGAGTTCGCCATTGGTGACGTGGCGAGGGGCCAGTGCGAACCCTGATCAAGGGGTTGCAACGGACCAGTCAAAATCCAACCTCAAATCAACGCAAATTAAATGGAAATTAAATCAACCTTATGAGAGCTGTAAACAATAAACAAGTGGCTACAAACCTCAAAGAACTAAAGCACCATTGTAAAAAAAAGAGTGGGCCAAAACAGCTCCAGAATGATGAGAGACTAATAGTGAAGCAGAAAATTATTACTTCAAATTAGTCCTGCTAAAGGTGGTTCTACAAGCCACTGATTCATTGGGTCTACTTAGTTTTTAACACAGGGCTTCCCCATTTTGGCTTCATACTTGTTAAATAAACAATGAAGGTGTACCATGTTGTGTTGTTGTTCAGTCTATATTTAATTGACCAAACTTGAATTTATGTCCTGACATGTAAAACCATCAAATTCTTAAGAGTATGTCCAAATATTTGTGGACCAATATCTGGTCTACCTACACTGTACACCATTCATCTGATGTCCTTGACTAAATTACTGTTGTTTATAAAGACTATGTGTGGTGCAGGATTATTGCTACTGCTTCTACGTCATAGCATCAGCCAAGCTCACCTAAGCTTTCTGCAAGGGGCAGTGTTGTTGAGGCTGGTCCAAAGCTCCAGAGAGAGCTTATTGGAGCTGCAGGTGGGCATGCGATCCACCTCCATGGCTAATAACAACATCCTTTGCAGAATCAGCAACATTCTATGGAGGAAAAAAACAAGGAAGTTTTAGGAATATCATTCCATTACAGCTTTACATTTACTGTAATAAATCAAAACTTGTATATGAGCTTACTTAATACAAGTCTTTTCCCTTCTTTGCACCTTTTTGTCATCCTCATAATTGCAGTACTGCTTAGCTGCATCTAACAGCCAACAAATGAGCTCCCTAAGAGGGAGAAGTTACAGCATACAAAATCAATAATACACAGCATTATACTACTGATTAAAGTGAGTTCTAAACTGTGACAAAACCTCATTAAAAGCTTACAGTACTGGGACTCACTTGACCTGTCTGAACCTGTGATGACAAGAGAGCGTTGCCCTAGCAATAGAGAGGTGACGCTGCAGCACTGGAAGCTTAAAACGGAAGTCATCCTCCAAAACTTGGAGCACATACTGAAAGAGCAAATAACGGACTTCACTTCGGAGACCACTTGCATCATCCTAAAAAGTGCAAAATAAATAACATTCAGCCATTTCAGTAATTAACATTTTGAAGAAATTACAATTACACATGAAAATAAAAATAAAACTCAAAGTTCACAGAAAGTGCCTTATTTCAAGACTTTGTTTTAATGTTGATCAATATGACTTACAGCTCATGAAAATCTGAAGTCCAGAATCTCAGATTATCAGAACATTTAATTTGGAGTTAATTACTATTTAAGCCATATAAATGTGGCTCAGTGGGTGAAGGCGCTACCACTATGAGCCGAGGATCACAAATTCAAATCCCAATCTTGCTGATTTTAAGAGTGCCATCGACAGCCAGGGTCTCGAGAATTAGTCGTGCTCTCTCTTATGGTGGGCTAGATGGTGCACTCTGCCTACCACCATAAAAAATCAATGTCAAATGACACGGGCGTAAGCCGGGCGATCCATCAGAAATGCAGATCTTCGCTTTTCTCTGTGAGCGCTAGCTGCCCGGTAGCAATGAATTGCTATAAGTTAGAAAAAAGGGGTTTGATGTCACTGGTGTCGGAGGAGGTCTGTGCTCGTCTCCCCCCTCCCAGAAGAGTCAGGGACATTGCAAGTGATAGTGATAGGGAGAGTTAATAAAAGGAGCGGGTTAATTAGCCACTAAATTCCATTGCGGAGAAAATCAGGGGTAAAAATATTAAAAGAACAAAGAGCCATAACTACACTCTCTCAGGCCATAACTACAGCGCGATTTACGCAGCACTCACAGATTTTCTTTGTTCTCACAAAAAATATACATGTGCTTACTCATTTACTCTGCTCTTGCTCAGATTGGCTTTGCTCTGTTACAGAACTGCTCTTGCGTGCTCAGATATATTCTGCTCTCGATCAAACATACTTTTCATCACTTTAGTGGAGCGTGTGTGCGCACTCATGCTTCCTGCGCGCTCGCAAATCTTCTTATGCTCTCACACTCGGAATTCAATGCAAAAACACTGCCATAAATCATCAGCCAATCAGAAAGATTTTGACCAATGACTGATGCTGACTGTTTGCTTGTATGTGACTACTTATTAAAGTAATCAGATGATGTATTGCTTCATCAATGGGGCAAGTCTGTCAGAGAATAAAGAATATTTTAACAAACTATCGAACAGGAACAACCCTAATGACTTACATAACTTAAGGGGTTTCACTTCAGTCACATCCTTATATCTGATTATAGCTGCAGCTAAATTCGCATTAGTCAAAAATGCATTAGAGTTAAACAACAAATTATCAGAGGCAGAGGATTTTCCTAAATAATTTAGCATGATTGCATAAGATATCACCAAATTATAATTTTCTTTGCGAGGGTTAGTTAGAAGGCATATGATACAATACAAACACTTTAGCCATCACCATGCTAATGAAATGACTTAGCCAATACACAGGCTATAGTTGATAGTTGACAGAAAATTTTGTGTAACTTCTAGGTGAAATGTGTGACTGTAACATAACAATACAACACAGTGAGGAAAATAAGTGTTTTATAAAATGCCAATTTGCAAGTTTTCCATCCTACAAAGAATGGAGAGTTGGTACACTTCAACTGTGAGAGACAGAATCTAAAAAAAATCCAGAAAATCACATTGCATGATTTTTAAATAATTCATTTGAATTTTATTACATGAAATGAGTATTGTATCACCTACCAACCAGTTCTTTTAGAAGCCCTCCTATTCTGCACTCACCTGTATTAATTGCATCTGTTTGAACTCAATACCTGTATAAAAGACACCAGCTCAAACAATCAATCACACTCCAACATGGCCAAGACCAAATATCTGTCTAAGGACACCAAGGACAAAATTGTAGACCAGCACAAGGCTGGGATGGGCTACAGGACAATAGGCAAGCAGCTGGATGAGAAGGCAAATACGAATCAGCACATGTATATTTTGTGTGAGAACAAAGAAAATCTGAGTGCTGCGTGAATCATGCTCTCGCACTTAAAAAGTGTGCTCTTATTGCACTTTTGGCAGTGAAATAGCGCTATAGAAGACTGGAGGCACATAATCTAAGGTGTCTGAAGTCTAGTTTGAAGTTTGGATAGTCTGTGATGGTTTGGGGTCCCAAGTCATCTGCTGGTATTGGTCCACTGTGTTTTATCAAGTCCAAAGTCAATGCGGCATCTACCAGGGAATTAGAGAGCACTTTATGCTTCCATCTGATTACAAGCTCTATGGACATGCCACTTTCCTTTCCATAGATTTAGTAGCTGCCCACAGTGTCAAAACTACTACTTAATGAAATGGTTTGCTAACCATGATTTTACTGTGATTGACTGGCCAGCCAAATAATGAGCTATAAGCCATACCGATCAGCACCAAAACAAAAAAAAATGGGCTTGAAATGCCTTTTTTAATTAAATTATGAACAAAAATGTACTTTTTCACAATTTTAAATTTTTATGTATAACTGTATTATGAAAAGTGTTCTTAAGATTTAATTTACATAAACCATACCTGTTCAGACATTACTGATGATAACAACTCCCAGTCCCATGGTACATTTGATATGTCTGCAGGGTGGTATCTGAGTTTCAAAACAATATATTAGTGGCCTATTACTAAGAACCATTTGTTTTTCCATTTAGAATCAAACATCAAAAATTACAACAAATTGAATAACTGTCATGTGACATACAATTACCATTAACTTCATTATAAAGCATTACGTCCCTACTTTCTCTCTCTACTGACTGGCCACTTTATGATGTCCACCTACTGTACAAGTCCACTAAATAGTTGTACAGTTGGAGACGGTAGCCAATTTGCTGTCATGGACAATCTATCAGCCCCAACTGCATGCCATTTATAAAGTGTAAAACAAGGCACTTCATCTGTAGGTTAACACTGCCCATGTTTAAGCTGGACTTCATTGATACTGGAGTACATATTCATTTCTAGGGGTGTGTAGGGCATATGAATTGCAACTGCATAGTCAAGATGGTTATCATCACCATGAAAATGGGTTCCCACTCACTTCTGTGTCCTCATCAGCAGGTTATATGCCTCTAAGACCAAAACGTCAGTGCACTGTGGTTCCAGCAAAATTCCCCTTAGAAGGTGTGAAGTAATGTCTACAGGAGGGTAGTAGCGAGGCTGTATTAAATCTGAGAGCAGCTGCAAAGTGCCCTCTGGGTAGTTCTCCTCAATTGTACTATAGACCAGACTCAGGCTCTGTCTGCACAGAGGCTCAGCTGGACCATAGTCATCTTCATCCTTGCCATCCTGACACTGTTAAAGGAAAGAGATGAAGAGCTGAAATTAAAATTTGACTTAGTCTTTTATAGTTTTTTTGTTATAGCTTCATTGTTTATCCCTTTTTTCCATTAAAGTATTTTGGAGTCTTTAAAAGACTATGTATGGTTTGTTATTGCTCAGTTAAAGGGATGTCATACATTTTATTTATTTTTTACCCTGAGGTCCCCTTATGATGTTTCTGTGGTGTTTTGTTCCAATCACTGATTTTACATGTTCATTTTCCATCCTTTTTAAATCTCTTAGAATGAAACACGCTTTTTGGTACTGTGCCTTTAAGAAACATTAGATTATCATGAAAGTATTTTTTGTTCCTAATTTAATTCATAAGGGTAAACTGTCTATATATATATATATATATATATACTGAATTTCTGATTTTCATAAGCTGTAAGTCAATAATCAACAGTAAAACAAAAAAGGCTTGAAATATGTCAGTTTATGTGTAATTAATATAAAATTTATAAGAATTTATCTTTTTTGAATTAAATTTTGAACAACAATGAACCTTTTCACAATATTATATATGTTTGGTGTGGCACAGTACAGTATATGTAAATGATATATGTGGCTGTCTTGTATTGCACTTCATTAAAAAATAAGCACAAGTTGTAACATTTCAACATGAATGAGTGGAGCTAAAAGTCAAATAGGCAGGTATAATTAAATATGTTGGTTTCTGTGGCATCATAAAAATGGTGTGTTAAATTTGAGCTGTTTTTGCAGTTTTGTTTAGTGGACTATATTTTTTATATTGTATAAGCAGCTGGGAGTACTCTGCCACTGACATGAAATCAATTCAATGTATTTACAATTACATTTATGTCCTGTTGTAAAACAGGGTGGGGAAAAGAGCTTTATGGCCAAGAAATAACATTACATATATTAGCAGATTAGACTAAACAGAGTGAACACTACATTTAGTCCTAAAATCTCTTAGCCAGTATTATGTCAGTCTAAATACAATAATATAAAGGGAACACACACACACATGTTGATTGTAAAGTGTGCTTGGGTTTGAGAAAGGCTGTGTATAAGTTTAATGTTAATAATAATAATAATAATAATAAAAGATCACAATATTTACCACATCCCAGACTCCCCCTATGAAATGTTTCAACTTCTTTAATTGCACTAGAGAAATAGCTTGTGAATTGGTGTCAGATGAACTTGATCCAAAGTTAGACTGTGTATCCATTTTGTCCCTCCCAAAACTTATCCACTGACTAGGAGGACATTCAGTCATGTTTTTACTATCTAATGAAATGTTCTCTACAGAGGAGGATAATGGTGATCTTGGACTGTGTTGACTTGGACTGGGTGGACTTCCTATGGCCGAATCAGGTAAGCTGGCTACTGTGTCTGGAGATTCACCGGCAAGGATTTCTGTTGATGTAGGGCTACAGGGTGGGCTGTAGGTGGGAGATACTCTGGGTGAGGAAAGTAATGTCTTTTGAGAAAGCTGTAATTTAGTTTGAGGGTTCTGTGATTTATGTGGGTGTTCAATATCCTTAGTTTCTGCAACTATGTTTGCCAGTGATTCAGTACAATAAGTATTGGAGATGCTGGTTGTTGTGTGTACATGGTAATTACTACTTTCTCTATTTGATTCCAGAGAGAAAAAAACATCATCTACTTCACTTGGGCAGTAGTATGGACTGTCCAGACTGAAGGGAGATGGGGATTTGTCAAAGGAAAGTGGAGAATCTAACTTTTCATCATATTGTGTGTGTAGGTTGGTGCTGTGGTCAACTGAAATTGAGAGCATTGGCTCTGTGTGTTTAGTGTTCTGTAGTTTGTGTGTGTGAGAGTTTTTAGAAGATACAGAAAGTTCATCATAAATATCAAAAGTGCTTGAATGCTCTGGTGCTGGCGAGTCCAACTGGCCATGGCCATTGCCAGAATCCAAATAAATCTCATCTTTTTCAAAGTTTTGAGTGCAGGATGATAAATGAACTTGTCCACATGATTTGTTTACAGTACTGATAGATGATTCCATATGATGATGTTCTGCACTTCTCTTTGTTTGATTCTGTAGCTGTGCATCAGAATTAGAAGAATCGCTTAAAACATCGTCAAGATTTAGATCTATGACTTCTATGGTGGAGCTTTGTCTGGTTTTTGGTGTCCATTGGTGCATCACAGAAGAAAAATGGTGCCCTGTGATATCAATGAGAACCTGTGACAAACACAAATATGAGATTTAATAAATAAAGCTGACTTCAGCTTTGTCTTTAAGATGATGCTTTATGACAGCCATAAACAAGTTCACGGAGTTAACGTAGCTTAGTTAAGGTTGGTGGTCACTTACAGGTGTGACGGGGAGCAGTTCAGCCGTGATGTAGGGCACAGCCTCGTCTCTGTCATTACTGTAACTGCCAACAAACTCCACGTCAGAGTCTTCTTCATTCCCAGAACTCAGAGAAATAACATCATCCATTTCTGCGGCTTACAGAGTCTGATAAAAGTGTTGCTATATCTCTGCTAGGAGTCCTGTGCTAGTTATGATGATCATATTAGCCGGCTAACGCAGCTAGCTCTGATAATAACAAGTCCGGGGAAACTCAGATTAACTTTACCCGAGTCACTTATCGGCTGTCGGATCCACCTCTCTTTATGTACAGAACACTTTAGTATACCGAGCAAAGACATACCATTCAAATATGCCTGTACAGGTAGGGAGACTGTTAGCGTTAGCTATGTTAGGTTAACTTAGTTTGGCGACTTAGCGCCGAGACCAGGGTTGCCAGGTCCCAAAAGAATCTCCAGCACAATGTAGCGACAGAAAGACGCCCCACACATCGCGACAGCAGCCCAAAGTATAAACGGTCCAGACATTAGAATAAGCTTTTTTAAAATACGAATAACTATTCCTATTATTATTAAGTAATAGTTTAATTTCGTTTACTATTATTATTTTTATATTTTTAGTATTTTATGTATTTATTTATGTATGTATGTATGTATGTATGTATATTATTTTGCAAAATGTTGTAAGACAGAAGACAACCTACTAAATTTTAAGGGTATATTTTTCTCATCATAGTTTAAAACATAGATTTGCCATTTTCCTTCCTCTCTGCTGTAATCTATATTTTCAGATCTCAATCCATTCAATTATCTAAAATTAGATTTCGCTTACACATCTCCATCAAACCTTCTCCCTCATCTGTGTCCTGTCTGCTTTTTATATGCCTTATATGTTTTAACGACCCAGTTATAAACTAATTTGACAACTTAATAATTTTCTACCCTTCTACTTAAACAAGCCTTTTGGCAGCAAGCGACTTCTGAAATTTTACCTGTGACGGAATTAAAATAAGTCGATTTGGCGGAAAAACCGCCAACCTGGCAACAGTGGCTGACACGGGCGAGTTGGTACAGGTAGTGTGGGTGGAAAGTAAAACCGAAAGTGGTTCACAAACACCATGTACTGTAGTATCACTAACGTCTTATATTTAAAAGAATTGTCGATTTCTCTTTAAAGCGCAAAGAAACGCTTGGCTGCACACTTCAAATAATTCAAATCAGTTGATGTAAATATAATTTAAATCAAACAAATGCAAAGACTTTCACACACAAATTTAAGTGTTTAAGTTTAGATCTGTCCGCTTGTTAGTAGGCGGGGATGTAGCTCAGTGGTAGAGCGCATGCTTTGCATGTATGAGGCCCCGGGTTCAATCCCCGGCATCTCCACACTTTTGTAAGTGTAACAACATCAAAACACAAACACGTTTTTGCGGGGTT
The DNA here is from genome assembly GCA_036984385.1 of Crenuchus spilurus. Lineage (NCBI taxonomy): Eukaryota > Metazoa > Chordata > Actinopteri > Characiformes > Crenuchidae > Crenuchus > Crenuchus spilurus. The sequence continues at coordinate 18,512 of BRDA01010556.1, forward strand.
AATTAAAGAACACCACAATTATTTTATATGTACACATCTACAAAATGCTTATGGTAAGCTTAAAACACACAAAAAAACAAGTACTAAAACATTCAATGCAAAACATTCAAACTTCTGTGACTTTTTAAACAGATTTCATTATCTATGTACATATCCCGAAACTAACCTCAATGATTACAAAGCAATGACTGTATAAAGTATATATTCTGCTATGAAGCATTGCTTGTTTGCATTCAGAACATCGACTGTATAACTTATCACAGTCTATGATTCACACATGAAAACTGACCTCTAGTGGATGCTTTTAGCCTAACATTCATCTATCCATCCATCCGTCTTCTTATCTGCTTAGTTCTGGTCAGGAATGCGTTGTTTTAACATACGTCTATCAAGTAGTAGTAGATATGGCACAATAAGGCTAAATTCAACACCTCCTTAAGATATAGTGATTCAAAATGTGCTCTGTAAAACTTTACATTAAAGGGATAAGAAAAGTTTAAAATTTAGATAAAATATTTGAAAATATTGCAACGTTGCCATTTACTGCAGCCCTCACAAAGTTTTATTATTTTATTGGGTTGTTTTCACTTGTTTCTGACTGATAATTATTTTTGCTTGATCAGTCATTTCAGTCATCTTTTTTTGTAAAAGAGTATTGTATTTCATACATACATACATACATACACATTACACTTATGTATGTGTAACGGTGTTGATCAGTATGGTTTGTAGCTCATGGAAAACAGAAATCTGGAATCTCAAATTATTAGAATATTTTATTTAGTGTTTCAGTAAATTCCTATTCAAACAGTATAAATAATGGGTATCTCTCAGGCTATAAACTGGTGCATTACCAGAGACAACATCAGAAGTGTCTTACCTGGACTAAGGAGAAAACAAAACTGGACTGTTTCTTAGTGGTCCAAAATCTTCTTTTCAGATGAAGGCGCTTATGCATTTCATTTGGAATGTCTTAGAGTCTGGAGGAAGAGTGGAGAGACACAGAATCCAATGTGCCTGAAGTCTAGTGTGAATTTTCTGTAGTATGTGATGGTTTGAGGTGCCATGTCATCTGCTGATTTTGGTCCACTGACCTTTATGAAGTTCAAAGTCAAAGCTGTCATCTACCAGAAGATCTTAGAGCACTTTATGCTTCCATCTGCAGGCAAGCTTTATGGAAATGCTGAATTCCTTTTCCAGTATGATTTAGTAGCTGCCCACAGTGTCAAAACTATTACATAATGATTTGTTGGCCATAATATTACTGTGCTTGATTGGCCAGTAAAGTCAATTAACACACACACACACACACACACACACACACACACACATTGGCTCTGGTACATTTTTTTCACTTGCACATCTCATTTACAAATAAGGAGTTCCTTCATGGAGCTTTTGCTTATATTTGACACCTTTCTTCTTAAGAATGCACTTGAACACATGCAGTGCAGAAGTGTGGAATGGACTTGTTTTCTGGACAGCTGTGGTTGCATGACTCATTCACTGTTCTTTGGTGTTGCATCACCCTAAACATTCTCCCGTGAACAGCACATGCAACGCTCACAATGGACATCTATATGGCTACAGAGTTCCTCAAAGACCCATCTGAGTTGTTAGGGAGACACGAGTTCACATGGTTCTTTGTGGCTCTCCATCATCCTGTCTGTAACACACAACCCTATTCACACAGACATCCTGCTTGTTTTCTGACCATCTTAAAATACAGTGCCCACTACCCTTCTAGCCCTCTAGCCAGTAGTGACCTTTTGACCTGTCCTTCCCACAGCATTTATGTGGGGTCGGTCATCACCAGGACAACAGAAGAAGCAATGCAGTCCTCTGCCAATTGATTGTTTCCCATAGAGGAACAAATCTTGATAGCATTAAAATTGTTTGGTTATTTGTTTTAAGGGGTGTAAATCTCTGACATCACGATGACTTGGTTTGACTGATGTGTTAGGAAATTATATTTTAAGCTGTTATTTTACTCCAGATTATTCACAAAATCTATAAATGTGACTTATTGAGACTATTACTAACACAGAGATTTGCTTTTTGTTTTGATATTTTCATTTTAAGTCAAAAAACTTTGAATTGTCTTCAGTTTTTTTTATTATTATAGTATTTTTCTGCTGGATATTTGCTGCATATCATGTCCTATAATTTCCCAGATATCAGCACCATTCTAACTCAGTATTGTTTGGCCTGATTGTGTTATGTATGCTCATGAACAGCTGTTTGATCAGATGTACAGTTTCCATGTAGCAACACATTTTTTCCCAATAAGATTGAATGTTGTACAAAAGTTTTAGCACTCTTCAAATGTAATGATGATGCAAATACACTGTAACACAAAACCAATTAAACTGGGTACCACAGTAATGACTTGGCAACACTAGAACAAGTACCTGAGATGCCATAGCAACTACATGGGATACCATAGCAACAGCCTAGCAACCACCTAACAATGCCCTAACAACTACTAAGCAACATCATAGCCACCGCTTAGCAACACCATAATAACCACTTAGCAACACCATAGCAACTACCTACCAAAACCATTGCACTTTATTGACCACATACTGTAGCAACAGCCTTGCAACTACCTGGAAGTAGGAACCACTTTAGCTGTGTAATCATTCTGTATTTACTTCAGAACATGTACTTTTCTAGTTGATTCTAATAGTCCAAAAAGATACAGCTGAATTATTTTTAGATCACTGAATGAGAAAGCATGTATTTTATGCTTCTTATGTTGATTAATCTGCAAAGTTCAACTCTGAAATCCGCTTTCCTGGTAATAATGTGTCTGTGGTCCCTCTTGTAGACAGTTCCTACACAAAGATGTTTAGCAGATAACGGAGGTCAAGTTGTTTCATAAACATTCAGGCTTTAGTGTGCTTTTCTGATCCAGCCCTTCCCTGGAGACTCCATTGGTTAGACAGACTGACAGCACATCTGGAATTTCTCTCTATCTTTTCTCTCTCTCTCTCTCTCTCTCTCTCTCTCTCTCTCACTCTCTCTGTCTTTCTCACACTCTTTCTTTTCTGTTATAATCCTAAACTCTTCCGAAGCAGTTTGTAAGATTCCAACATGCCGAAATGCACTTATCTTCAAATCCCTCCACTATTTACCCCAGTTTTTTTTCTCAGTCATCATCATTGGCCTCTTTTTTAGAACTACATCATTCTGCTGTCTAATCTGACATGCCTACATGCCTCCATCAAGAAGAGTTTGTAATACAGTTCTACTGCAAGTTTCTAATATGTAGTGATCCAGCAGAAATAGGTTAGAAGCACAGCATGTGTTTCAGTGTGCAGAGCTACAGCGCTATTATAACCACAACAATGCGTTTAGAGAGGCGGATCTCTTTAAATCTTTGCCTTAATTTTTTTAATCCTTTCGTTAAGAGGATTTAGTCTGAAAGTAACCACCCATCACATCACGCACAAATGCTCTCGCTCTCTCTCTCTCTGTCTTTCTCTCTCTCTCTCACTCTCACACACACACACACACACACACATTTATTCTGTGAACTGTAGGAACATTACATAGACTCATTACCTGGTTTTCAGGAGACTTCCCCAAGCATTAACCATAACTACTACTAGCCTACTAAACCTTACCTTATGTATAACTCTAACCCATATCCCAATCTTAACCCATACTCTAATGTAAACCCTAGTCCCAATCATAATCCTAATCTTAACCCTAAAACATGCCTTCATATAATTTAACAATTTACATTGTGGTAACTTGGCATAAACTTGCAGCCATGGGTCTGTGGTTAAGGAATCAGTCTTGTGATTGGAAGACTGCCAATTTGTTCCCCTGAACTAACCGGACAAGATTGAAGTGCCTGCAAGCAAGGCACCTAACCCCCAATTGCTCCCTGGACACTGAAGATAGGACTGCCCACCATTCTGGGCTGCCCTCCACTCACTGCTCCTAGTGTTCATGTTTTACCTCATGGAAGGATTAAAAGTCAAATTTGTCTGTGTGCAAGCACAATGGTCAGTGTGTCACTTTCACTTTTTACTTAAAACAATAGGCTTGTTTTTGTAAATTGTCAGGACTAATTAACATATGTTATGAACATACAGTCATATGGAAAAGCTGGGGTACCACTTCTTAAACTGTTGTCTATAGAGAACAGACTTGTGATCATTTTAATTGCACATGTATTATACATATATTGAATTTTAAATTTGGGGTTACGTACAATGTGGTTTATGCAAAAGTTAAGAAATATGTGCAATAAATATCATATGATGTAATGATGCCAATTTCCTTTTTCCTGCAGGTCTTAGCACCTGCCTTCAGTGCAAAGATAATACAAAATTGTTTACTGACTATGAGCTGTAAGCCAACAAAAAGGCTTGAAATATGTCACTTTACATGTAATGAATACACTATATGTGACTGTAAGTCCTGTTATCTCAAAAATCTATGCATTTTACACACACACACACACACATACAGAGAGAGAGAGAGAGAGAGAGAGAGAGAGAGAGAGAGAGAGAGAGAGAGAGAGAGAGAGAGATTTCAAACAACCTGACATGGACATCAGCTAAAGAGAAGTTCAGTAATCCCACAGCAGGCATTATTTACACACTGTGCCATCGTCCTTTTACTCTGTTGCACTTGATGCAGTGTGTTGATGTGGTATAAATTGTAATCTATGTTGATATGACTACAGTACAAAATATAAATGTAAAAGCAGATGTTTGACTGGGAAAGTCATGTATGCCAGCGAGTAAGGGCTCTAAATGTTCTTTCAGGACAGAGAAGGGGTTTTAAAATGATAGTTCTCCCCCCTGCCACACACACAGTCACATATACAGAGTGACCAGCCACCCAGTGCATTCAGTGAGGTTGGGGGTATTTAAGAGAGCATTGTGTTAGCAGGGAGGAGGGAGAGGGGGAGTGGATGAGAGATGAGAGGACAAACATCTGTTCAGAGATAGAGAGAGAGAGAAGGAAGAAGTGAAGGACAGAGTGGGCGAGCAACAGTGAAAAGAGACAGAAGTCGGGACAGAGGTAAGGTAAGAGCTCACATATTTTTTGCATTCTGTCATTTTTACAAGGAACTTTTATCAGCAGCAAAAATGCTGCACTGGCAAATGAAAGTACTGTATCTTAAATGTAAGCATTTTTAGCCTTTTTTTACAAGTGAATTGATCTAACAGTAGTGTTTTAGTACCTCCTTAAACTAGTGCATCTCCAGTCAGAATCTCATGAAATACTTATTTTTTGTTCATAATTTCATTAAAAAAGGTAAAGTGTTATATTTTACATTCATAGCACAAAAGCACATTTGTGTAGATACTGTTTGAATAATAATTCAAAAATTAAAAGTAATTTTTTAATATTGAGTTATAAGCCAAACTGATTGACATTAAAACAAAAAAAAAGACTTGAAATATGTCACTTTACATGTAAGGAATATAAATCTTTTTGAATTAAACTATGAACAAAAATGTACTTTTCTCAAAACATTAATTAATTATGTGTCTTCTGTTAGAATAGTCCCAGTAATTTTGTATTAGTGTCATTTGAGTTATTATACTGTATTGGCGAGTTATTATGCTTTATGGTTCAGATTGTGTTTCTATAAACCCTTAAAATGCCTGCAGTAGGGCTGCGATATAAGGACTTGATACTGATACAAAGTCAGTGCTTGAAATCTTGACAACATTATAGATTCATTCATTCATTCATTCATTCATTATCCCACCCGCTTAATCCTTACCAGGGTTGCGGTTAGTCCCCTACCCCTTCACTGGGCGCAGGGCAGGGCATTACACTATTCAACCAAGCCCAGGACAGGGCGCCAATCCATCACTGGGTGTACACATATGCACACACACACACACACACACACACTTATGGACAATTTAGAGTACCCAATCCACCTGACCTCCATGTTTTTGGACTGTGGGAGGAAACCGGAGACCCCGGAGGAAACCCACGCAGACACGGGGAGAACATGGAAACTCCGCTCAGATGTGGACTCGAACCCAAGACCTCAGCGCTGAGAGGCAAACGTGCTAACCACTAAGCCACAGTGCTGCCCATTATAGATTGAAATTAGAAATATGTATAGTTGTAAAATAGTTGTAACCACATTCTTCATGTGGGATTAACAGTGAGATAATCTAACAGTACCCATACTGTGTTTAACACAAATAGAAAAGGAGGAAATGTTGATTTGTAGCAGAGGTTTACATACATACATACACATTACACTTATATAGCACCTTTCTAGACACCCAAGAACGCTTTACAATCAACACACTTCATACACACTCCGGTGAGAAGCGGCAGCCAGTCGTGCACAGCGTACTCTCAACCGGAAGCGACCGTCCACCTGGAGGACTGCATCGAGCACTAGGGGATCACCCAGAACAGAGTGCCAACCATATCTGGGCATACATACATACATACATTCATTCATACACACCAGGGTAATTTTTAGAGTATCCAATCCACCTGATATCCATGTTTTTGGACTGTGGGAGGAAACCCACGCGGACACGGGGAGAACATGGAAACTCCGCTCAGATGCGGACTTGAACCCAAGACCTCAGCGCTGAGAGGCGAACGTGCTAACCACTAAGCCACCGTGCCACCCAAGAGGTTTAGTTGAATGGGGAAGAGATAGGGAAGTGGACACAATTGCAGGTACAGTGGAAGTTTAATAAAATAAACATGAAGCACAAACAGAAAAGACAGCGTTACATCCACAGAGAACAAAACACTGAGCAGCACAAGTCTGAGAGACAGAAGGGTATGAATAGGGGAACATAATTACATGCAAGTGAATACACTATGGAGTGGGATGTAACAGGGCTTGACAAGATAGAAACTAAAAGAGACGGACACATGACAAAGCATGACATTACTACTCATTACATTATAACCTCAAGGCGCAGACAAAAACAAAAACCCAAGCAAAACAACAACAAACCAAAAATCCAAACCCAAATACAAAAACCATGTGACAAAACCAGTTATTGTGAAATGCTCTTTGGTGCTGTGATGGTTCACATGGCAAGGTCCAAAACCGTGCAGAACCAAATGTCTCTCAAGAAAGTCATGGTGAGGCCCACAAGGCCCACCCCACCCCAAAGGGACCCCAAAGGGGGAACAGCAGAGGAAAGGGCGGGAGGGCAGGCATACATCCCTGTGCAGCCAGAGTAGAGTCTGGAATGGGAGCAGGGATGTGTCTTCTTGGCCTTCTGTGCCACAGAAACAGGCAGAGCATCTTTGACACACTCTGGCAAGGGTGGGGTGTCCTCAACGCACTCTTTACCTGGGTGCGAAGCCTCTGTTGAGTCCGTGGCTGTGGGTGAAACCTCGGTTGACTCCTCGGCTGTGGGTGAAACCTCGGTTGATTCCTCGGCTGTGGGTGAAGCCTCGGTTGACTCCTTGGCTGTGGGTGAAGCCTCTGTTGACTCCTCGGCTCTGGGTGAAACCTCGGGTTTACTCCTCGGCTGTGGGTGAAACCTCGGTTGACTCCTCGGCTGTGGGTGAAACCCCGGTTGACTCCTCGGCTGTGGGTGAAACCCCGGTTGACTCCTCGGCTGTGGGTGAAGCCTCGGTTGACTCCTTGGCTGTGGGTGAAACCCCAGTTTACTCCTCGGCTGTGGGTGAAGCCTCGGTTGACTCCTCGGCTGTGGGCAGAGCTAAGCGGGGATCTTTGGCTGCACTCGGGGCTGAGCAGTAATCCTCTGAGTAGGACGGAGCCCTTAAAGTATCCCTGGGTTTCTCCTGAGCAGAGTCGAGGGTGGAGTCCTTCCTCCTTTTCTTTCCCCCACCCTTCTTATGATGCTTCCACCTCTCCTCATCCTGATCCCCTGCCATCACAGCAAGTCCTCTGTTTTTACCAACTCCAGCACACACGGGTCCCAAAGCAGGTCCTCCTCCCCGTCAGAAGTGCACCTGTCTGCCTCAGTATCTCCACAGACTAGCGTTGCCCCCCCCAGGAAACTTTTAGCTAAGTGTGGTTTCCTGAGGAACTTAAGATATTTTTTAAGTTTTAGCAGGAGCTCCTCCTGTAGCCACTCCTGTATTTGTTTTTATATAGGAAGGTTTCTTTAGGAATCAAAAATGTACTTCTTTCTTTCCTTCTTTCTTTGATCAACCCACTGGAGGCACCATCAGTTTTTGCAGTGCATGGGTTGTATTCACCTGCAAATGGATACTCTAAACTCCCTTTGGCCAGAATGGTGGAACCCTTTAGGGGAAGTTTAAGCTACTGAGGATCATATTTTCCTCAAGGAGCCCAGAAAGTAAGCTGGAAGTTAATGGTGCCCAGTGGTGTAGTTAGAGGTTTTTATATGAATGTTTCTTGAGGAACCTAAAATGTTTTTTTGAGCATCCCATTGGATATTTGGGGCACTTTTTGTATTGTTTGGATTGAATTCAACTGCTTACACTCTAAACATAATGGATACTTCAAGCACTTTTTGGGGTTCCTCAGCTTGGAACAATGGCAGAATGATTTAGGGACTCTCCAGGAACCATTTAACAAAGTTGACTCACTAAGGATCTTATTTTCCTCAAGGAACCTATAGGCCATTTACATAAATAGTCATACTCAAACTGACCTAGGTCCTGTCTGATCACATAAGTGATATCTGTTGAAAAAATTAATTATTATTCCCATTTTAAAGCTATTTTTTCATTTGTCATATAAGTGTCTAAACTGCATATTAAATACGTTTAAATTACGTTTAAATTACGTTTAAATACTCGACTGTACAAAATAACAGTACTGACCTGAAATATTAAATGAGAATAAATACAACAGTAAGTATATGATTTTCCTTTAAATCAACTAATTTTATAACCATAATCACCCGCAAAAGGTACATTTATTTGGCACATGTATTTAGTTGTACATAAAATTTTACATTTTATTCCTACATTTCATAATTTTGTGAATTATTCATTTTTGAATGCAACATTTAAAATTTTTTCCATGGTTTCAAAATGGCTTAAAAAATAAAAATTGAATCTGTAGGGCTCATTGTCCCTATATTTTCGCAAAAAATGTATAATTTTAATTCGTTTAAACATTTTTTCCTGAATAAAGTACAGTTGTGTCTAATTAACATATACAGATGTGCTCTGGTGTCTTCATGGTTTTATAATGTTTTGAAAATGTGTTATCTCACTTAAAAGCAGATTATAAAGATTCAGTTTAAGTACAAATAAGAAACTTTAAAAGTTCCTAATTAAAATCTGAAATTTAGAAATCTGTTGGTTGAAGTGGATTTTCTCATGAAAATCCAGAATGGCTGAATTTGTGTGGAACACCATAAAGTACTGAATAATTTGAAAGTTGTATTATTGACAAATCACTGAAATGCTAATGACTTTTCAGTGAGTTGCAGTAGATTATTATATTAGGGTCAAGGTCAATGTCTCATTCCTCGCTCTTGTATTTTACATACTGTCTACACCACATGGTTTCCTTTCTTTTTCTTTAATGTATCCCCTCCACCAATGTTGTCCTTCTCACATTTGTCCTCCTTCTCGTTCCCATGAGATTAGATGCTTTTTTCCTTTAATACCATTATTCCATAACACTGCTCTCACCCTGATGCCTCCTCCTCTTTTCTCTGCCTTTTTTTATCTATCCTGTCTTTCATCCCTGTCTCTGCCATGATGAAATGACACCTGCTAATTGAATTAAACTCTTATATCCTACAAGCCGGCCCAATACCCCTCGTTTTACACTTTCTCTCCTAAATGAAACCCACCATCTTGTTACCGTCTCCACCCTTTCATCTTCTCTCCTGCCCATTTCCATTATGCAAATCCCATGTTTCTCTGTCCAACTGCTCCATTATTATTCATCTTTACAAGCAAAACTTACCGGCATCATTAAAGCAATTTATTTAAAAGCCCCTTTTACTGGGTAGGGTGTTATTGGTGTGTGTGTGTGTGTGTGTGTGTGTGTGTGTGTGTGTGTGTGTGTGTGTGTGTGTGTGTGTGAGTGTGTGTGTGTGTGTGTGAGCATGCGTGCATCCGTGTGTGTGTGTGCATGTGTTTTAAGAATCACTATTTGTGCACTTTCTAGTGTCTTACTGTCTGTATACTACAGGCCAAATGTACAGAAGCAAGCAGATAATAAAATAAAAAAGTAATAAAAGCTCTGTAGAAGTACTGAAACAAGAATATACTAGAAAAGTATATTTTCTGAGGAAATCACAGGATGATGGCACAGTTGAAGTGATTTCCACTTCCATGCAGTTGATAGGCTGTTCCTGTGGGGTTAGTAAAGAGCAATTGATTTTACTAGTTGGTTGCTATGTGGTTTCTATGGTGTTCCAGGTTTTCTCTATGGTCTTGCTAGGTGGTTGCTATGGTGTTGCTATGGGGTTGTTATGGTGTTCCTGGTGGTTTCTATAGTGTTGCTAGGTGGTTAGAATGGTGCTGCTAAATGGATGCTAGGCAGTTATTATAGTGTTATTATGGTAGTTATTATAGATTGTCAAAGTCTTCCAGGTGGTCGCTATGGTGGGCTTTGTGGTTGCTGTGGTGTCCCAGATGGTTTCTGTGGTGTTGCAAAGTGGATGCCAGCAGGTTGCTATGATGTTGTTAAGTGGATACTAAATTGGTGCTACAGTGTGGTGAGGTGGTTGCTGTGGTGTCAGGTTTTGTCAAGTTGCTGGGGTACTGGAGGTGGTTGGTTGGGTGGTACAGTGTATTTGTATCATCGTTACATTTGAAGGGCGCCAAGACTTTTGCATGACATCAATATATATATAAAAGTATATATATATATAAAAGTGTTGGCACCCCTGCACCCCTGAATTTTTTCTCACAGAAAATTATTGCAATTACACATGTTTTGTTATACACATGTTTATTTCCTTTGTGTGTATTGGAACAACACAAAAAACAGAGGAAAA
>BRDA01010558.1:0-24314 GCA_036984385.1 Crenuchus spilurus
ATTATTACAGAGCACAGCAAGATGACTGTGACATTCCACAACTTCAAAAACACACACTGCTTTGAACAAGAACAGTCTGCTAATGTGCTTAATGTGCAGTACATAATGATATTTCTGAAGAAAGTTATACCCAGTTCTCCATTAGTGCACCATGCTCTCTCTCATATCCTGGCCAAACCAGCATCCCATCCCTTCATGCATGTTGCTATGCAAACAGGAGGCGGTCAGGAATCCAAACGGACAAACAGCGCTCAAGCAAGCAAGCAAACAAAGATACAAACACGCGGTTGCATGCACCCATACCTAGACAAAGTGGACTGTGCAAACCCTGCTTAAATCATGCTGTACTGGTGATAAGTCAAAAATTGCCTTACACTCCTAACACTATATATATATATATATATATATATATATATATATATATATATATATATATATATATATATATATATAAAATAAAGGTAAGCTTATGTATGATTTACTGTTCTTTCCTGCTCTATCCACAATATCCGAGTACATTGACTCTGAAGGCACAATACATTTAAAAAGCACACACATATAATGCATCACAGCAGAAGAGTCATTCTGAAGATACAGGGTTGAGATGTCTTGCAGCTTTTGTCATTGTGTTTTTCTCAGCTTCTTCAAGATTTAACATATTCTAAAATATGTATGATTTGTCAAATTAGCCAACATGTCTGCATTCAGAATGGCCTAAATGATTTGTCATAATGTTTCAAAATCATTTCAAGTCACTTTAACAGAGCCGACATGAACATTTTAGCTAACAATGTAACTGATTATCTTGCTGCTAATGTTTTTGCAAATCTTAATACTGTTCATGTTAATTGATAAGCTGGTACACATTTATGGTTAAATGTAGTCATGTGCAAAAGTTTGGACACCCCTGGTTAAATTATAATTTTACAAAACAAGAAATGATCTGATGCAAATCGATGTGATGCATAAACAATGATGTATGTGTTTATTATCGCACCTGCTCCAATGTTATCTCTAAGATTCCTCTCTGTTTACTCTTTAGGTTAGAATGCTGTGTAATCTTTTTGCCATCTGCTCGCAGATTACTTAGACTAAGCAGTCAATCGTAGTCTAATTTGTCCCGCCACAATTTTATACATTGGGGATCTGATGATGACTCACTGCAAATGCTGTTTTAACTGCAGGGAAGCCCCGCCTCCCAAAAAAGGCAATTCATTGCAAACATTATTTTACTATGAGGGAGCCCCTGAGACACCCCGCTTATTGCAGGGTATCATTTTCTGTAGGAATCACTGGTTTGTGTTCACATTAAAGTGCCTTTTTCATGTGTAATTTCATATCCTTGTCATCTGCAGACCTCAGTACTGAACCAAATTACATCACTGCAAATGCTGAGGTACTGAATATCATCAGACTGTTGGTTAAAAGAATCAATGTAGGACAACAATGTGATGAAACTTGTGGTTTACACTCAAGTGGTCTAAGATTAATGGGGTCATATGCTACCTCTGACAGTGGGGCAGCTGTGGCCTGGTGGTCAGAGACCTGGTCTAGTATCTGGGAAGTTGCTGGTTCTATCCTGTGGCAGGACATGATGTTAGCTTGAGCAAGAAATTTAACCCTCAACTGCTCCCCGGGTGCTATGAATAGGGGATTCAGGCATGTGTGCTCACTGCCCCTATTGTGTTCAATAGTGTGTGTGTGTGTGTGTTTTGCAAAGATGGCTTAAATGTGGAAGCACAAATTCTGTGTACAAGCACATTAGCCAATGATTATTTCCTTTGCTTTCTTTTTTTAAAGATAAATTACCTGCAGAGGATGTGTTAACTTATTTTATACAGAAAAAAAAAACAATATTGTCCCAGAGATGTCCTAGCTTTTGCATTATAATACTGTATCATTTTGTTTGTGTAATGTTTGTTATAAAATTTTAACTACAATCAGAGAAGATGTAACGACTGTTTAACTATATTAAAAAGACAACAGTGAGTATGAATGGTGAGCGTACAGCACTCAACACACAACATTTACAGAAAACAGGCACAGCAAACAACAAATCACACAAAGTCTTCCCTTGTTCACTGATGGCTATAAAACTGTCCATATAAAGCATATGAATTTTGAATGCATTTGCATGGGAATTCAACTGTTATATGCAATATAACCTGTTATCAGGTTACATATTTACTAACCAGTGACACTACTCACCCAAAGCTACAAAAGCTTCAAGAAAACTGACACACACAGGGGTTAGACAATGAAACTGAAACAGCTGTCATGTTAGTGAGGGAGGTTTCATGGCTAAATTGGACCAGTCTGGTGGCCAATCTTCATTAATGTCACATTGCACCAGTAAGAGCAGAGTGTGAAGGTTCAGTTAGCAGGTAAGAGCACAGTTATATAGTATATTACAATGCACACAACATTATGGTGACATACCAGAGTTCAAAAGAGGACAAATTGTTGCTGCACGTCTTGCTGGCGCATCTGTGACCAAGACAGCAAGTCTTTGTGTCTAAATATTATTGAGCCACTTTGGGGTGTTTTAGAGGAGCGAGTCAGGAAACGGTTTCCTCCACCAGCATCACGTAGTGTCCTGACCACTATCCTGCAAGAAGAATGGCTTAAAATCCCTCTGACCACTGTGCAGGACTTGTATATGTCATTCCCAAGACGAACTGACGCTGTATAGGCCGCAAAAGGAGGCCCTACACCTACTAATAAATGATTGTGGTCTAAAACCAGGTGTTTCAGTTTCATTGTCTAACCCCTGTATATAATCCTCGGAGTGTTCCTGGAGGTAAGAAAGTTAGCTGCCTTGAACAGAATGGCTGAACTCCCTTTGAGGCCATAAAACGCCACTGATGGATCACTGGCCAGTAAAAAAGTTCCCTCTTAACTTTTGCGACTTGAATATTACACTAACCGAGCACAATAAAGCTTCTTTTTATCCATGACTGAAGACGAGATGCCTTTGAGGCTCTCGCACAGTTTGGCGTTTCATTAAAGCTTGTGGATTTGGAGCTCAGTGAAGCGTCAGCCATACAATAAAATAACATAAGTGCTTTGGCGAGTGCAAATGCCTCATTGATACTCATTCATTATGGAAACAATAGAGAGGAGATATGATGCTAGCTCTCCTGTCTGAATGTCCTTGTCTCCACTTGACTTGCTAGTAGCACACCTAAGGTAGAGGGTTCACTCTAAGGTCACTCTAATAGAGAACTACTGTACATCCAACAAGGTTTGAGGAACGATTCACCTATTGCTATTAAAAGTCCAGTGACACACTCTGACCCTGCAGATACTGCTAACCTTGTCAGAACATTTGCCATGTTATCCACAGCGCCAGTGATTTCAGTAGAAAGGGAAAGAAATAAATGGTAGAGTCATTTCATTTTAGGCTTTGTGGAGAATTTAGGAGCTCAGGCTTTATTTAGTGAAACGCTTTATGAGTTAATGACTTAAGCCATTACAGCCCTATTAGCCAGGGCCCTTGTCACCAGATCAAGTGGGCCATTTTACCACAGCTCATCCGAAAGCCTTTCAAAGCTAACTCATAGCAGTATCTATTAATATATATATATATATAGATTTTTACAAAAATACTTTTTCATCTTGTACTAATAATGAAGAAAAATTTACAAGCAATAGATGAGTATTAGATGCACAAAACAGTCAAAATACAACATATCAGACAAACTATAGATGTGTAATAATACATATAAAAATTTTCAGGCTTTGTAGATTTTTCAGTTTTGAGGTCAACATTCTATTCTGTTCTATAGAGCTCTAATGACAATAAGGGTTTAAATATTGAAACTATTGATAAAATATGTTCTGTAACACAACATCTATTGTCAAAAACAGCCTCAGATTTGTTTTAATACGTTTTTGACCCAATTTTCACCCCTATGTAGTGGTAGCCAATCGACCCACCCATCTGCAAGGACTCTCCTAATCACTTGCAATGTCCCTGACTCGAGGAGGGTGAAGATGAGCTCATGCCTCTTCCGATGCATGTGAAATCAAGCCATCGTCTCTTTTCCAACTGCTGCCAAAACATTGTTGCTGGGCAGTCAACGTGCTTGGAGCAAAGTGCAGGATCACCAGCTCTGATGGATCAGCTGGCAGATGTCTGAGCCAGCGGGCACTGCGTGGTGGTAGTGATGGGGAGAGAGCGCCATCTACCCACCCGGAGAGAACACGGCCAATTTTGCTCTCTTGGGCCCAGGCTGTCGATGGCAAGCAGAATGACCAGGATTGGAAGTTGGCAAGAAGCATGACTGGGATCAGATCCTCTGATTGTAGTGTCAGCACCTTAGTCTGCTGAGCCATCAGATTTTTATTAATAGTTAACATACAAAAATGTTTAGCAGACAGAGGTTCATTTTGTGCTGTGTTTAAACCTCAAACAATAAGATAGCAGTGCTGTAATTTATTGTCAGCCATTAGAATGTTACAGGGACTTTGATAAATGCAAATGCAGATTCCAATGTTCTGACTGTATAAACAGACTTTTTCTTTTACTTAGATTTTATGTATGAGTCTTATGTTTTTATACTATAAGTTTTTCTATTAGATTAAACAAGATATATCACCTTGTTTATAGTATCACAATACATTATTGTTATTGAATCATAACTCCAGTACCACAATAAATATCATATTGTCAAACCAATACACAGAACTGGATTCAAGGTTTGTTTCAGAGAAATATACAAAGCTTATCTTTGTTCAAGACAGTGGACAGTGCAACACAGCTATAACCAATCCAAAACCCTGACACAATGCACACAGATGCCTCATTTTCATAGACAGTGGTGTCCACAAAACAGCAAATGAGAGACCCTTAGACGGGCACATCAGGAGTCAAATTTAAAAATCTTACATTTTCAGATTTTTCAATGTTGTATCTGAAACATTGCAGCCTTAACAATTCCTGCAATCTTCATAGCATTTTAGAGGCCTTACTAGCACCTGAAGTGTTGTAATATGTTTGTATTTGAATGACCTGCTGATTCAGAACTGCACAGTTTGGACTCTTTCTATATTGTATTATTAACGTAGACACAGGCTGCTGGGTTGGAGATGGCAAGGGAGACTGGTCATGCAAGCAACATCAGCAAGTTACGATGCCCAAACAAAGCAATGACAAAATGAATCAGAACTGAAAACATGAACCACACCAACAAACACAACACGGGAATGAACAAGAAAAAAAAAAAAAAACAAGAAAAAAAGAGGAAAAAAGCATACCACAGATTTACCATAAAAGAGTAACAAAGGGTAGACTCACAGATAGAAAACTTGTTGCTGTTGTCTTTGCCAGGAAATAATTTTACTCCTCTAGATTTAAAATCTACGGACCTTTTCACTAGTTAAAGGGGAAACAAAAACAAAAGAAAAGAAAAAAAAGAAAAGAAACATGAAATCAGGTGAAAGAGATCACAAATTAATTTGTCAGCATTAAGAAAGAAACTGTCATCAAGCTTATGAGAAATACTGAAAAAACAGAAGTCTAAGAAAAAAAAAATCATAGCAGCAGTAAGAATTCCCAGTGTGCTCTGCAAACAGAAATCGAAGCATGTGCAGAGAAAAGAGCAGGCTAAAATGAAAGGGGTGGGGAGGGGGAGAAGAAGATTAATAAAGAAGCAGCAGGACAGGACTTCTGTTCATTTGTCAACCTTGAAATTGATGGGGAGTTTCAAATTGTATGCCCACATCATCTGATATGGATCAGACATTGCCTAAGGTCTCCAAAGGGTATTTAGGGCCATGAGTCATCTGTCAAAGTTGTTCTACTGATAAAAATGGCCAGTTGTCACACACACACAGACACACACACACACATACATACATGTGCACATACAGCAAGACCTTTTGAAGCAAGCCAATGGACAAGCCCATCATCTCATAGGTCAGACAGAAGTCCTGTTGGGAATGTCAGGCATAATAATAATAATAATAATAATAATAATAATAATAATAATAATAATAATAAAACATCTGAAAACATTCACATTTTGAGAAATGCTTTCTCTGTGTCAATGCCACTTTTTCCCTTTAGAAATGATGCATGTTATCAGCGAATACATATACTGAGTGCGTTCACGGTTAACAAATATAAAATGAGTGCAACGCAAAAATGACCCCTTTTGGCATTACATTCTTTATGTAAACTGTTCTGCAAATGACACCCAACTTTAGTGGCAGACAGGGTGAAGTGACAGTGTAAGGGACTTAGGAAGCACTTGAGTTAAAGGGACAAACATTCAAGCTAAAGAGAATAGAAAGTGACATATGTATCAGCATTCAGTTTACAGAATCAGTGCATCAGGATTAGTAAAATAAAGTCAGAAAGGAAGCAGTATAGTACATGGATTGTGCTTTATTCTTGTAATATAGACTAAAGTGTGTTTCACACAACAGCTTCAATGTGAGTCCCTTAAACTGAAGAGCTACACATGATACAAAAGAGTGAACATTTCCCATCCTTGTGTGAGCATTCAGTGGTGTCAGAGCGAGAGAGAGAGAACAAAAGAGGGGAATATATAGATGGATGGATGGATAGACAGACAGACAGACAGACAGATAGACAGATAGATAGATAGACAGAAATAGATAGATAGATAGATAGATAGATAGATAGATAGATAGATAGATAGATAGATAGAAATAGATAGATAGATAGATGGACAGAAATAGATAGATAGATAGAGATAGATAGATAGATAGATAGATAGATAGATAGATAGATAGATAGATAGAAATAGATAGATGGACAGAAATAGATAGATAGATAGATAGATAGATAGATAGAAATAGATAGATGGACAGAAATAGATAGATAGATAGATAGATAGATAGATAGATAGATAGATAGATAGATAGATAGATAGATAGAGAGATAAATAGATTGATAGATAGATGGACATAGAAAGAGGGGAATGGGGATATAGGGATGGGTGATAGAAAGAGAGAGAGAGAGAGAGAGCGAGAGAGAGAGAGAGAGAGAGAGAGAGAGAGAGAGAGAGAGAGAGAGAGAGAGAGAGAGAGAGAGAGAATTAATATAGAGGGGTCATAGAGTTGGAGAGTTGGAGAGAGAGCACCACAGAGGCACACAAGGGTACAAAGGCACAGTCAACATATTGCAGCACACTCTTGTTTCTGTACTTTTTTGTGGTCTTTCCTCCATCATCTGTACTTTTTTATAAATCAAGTGTTCCATTGTCCTTTTCAAAAGAGAGATGGACATGAATGAAACAGGATGTTTGCCCACCCTTACATAATGATATCTTATATATTGATCATATATTTAACATTAACCATTTGAATGGCGTTGAATATGAAGTTAAGCACCACATCGAGTGGACAAAAGCAATGGTTCCACTATGTCTGAAAGGGCATGACATATCTGAGGATGCTTCTAAAAAAATAAAGCACTGAACCACAGCTACATAAGACAGAAATTAGAGGTCACACATCAGTGTTGGCCAGTCTGAGATGAGTGGAGCCCAAACGCTGTTTAATCATCTGAACAGAGACGTGGGAAAAATTCTCTGAAAATGAAATCGACTGCTCAAGGACAAATTACTGCTAGAGTTTACTTCAATATGGGACCTATTGCACTACAGTTTAAATGAAAAGTGGCAGATTATAATCCTATATTATGGCTCACTGTAATAAAAAGTGGCAGTCAGTAGGCCGGTCTGAAGCAAGGAAAATCACATTTTCCTTACATTTGTTGTTTCGAATGCTTTCTAAATATGTTTCATTAAACACAGCATGGAAAACATCTTGAACATGATGGATCCTTGTACCTCAGAATGAAGAATCAAAAAATTAACCAATCTTTTTCATTCTAAAATTGGAACCTGACTTCACTGTTTGATGTCCCTTAGGTCGGTCCATCTTCAGAAATAAACAAAACCAAACCATTTAAATTGAGCAAAACATGTCAATGAGACCATTTAAAGCCAATTTAAATTTGATGATTACACACCTAGGGCGATCTGTTTAAAAGGATGTGACCTAATTAAGTCCCCATTAAGACATTTAAGCCTACAAGTGCAGGCTTTGTATCAGAGGTTTAACACTTTGTTTGTGAAGTCATCAAAATTGACGGTTTAAAGCTCACTACTCAATGTGTTAGCATTAATCACACGCATTCTGCTGTATGAATACAACCTAAGCCTCGGCTTAACAAAGCCCATATTAAATTAAATCTGGCAGTAGCTTTCCTTGATTTGACAATTGTTGCAATAATCCAATAATTCTTTTTGGCAGCTTTTGACTTTTGTAATTTGGCTCTGTCATGCAAATGTAAAGGAGCACAGCACAAAAGCACGAGGGTTGAATTGAATTAAGTTGTTGATGTCACATATTTGATGTCCAGGCTCATTATTTATTAAGAATTGAAAACTAATTTGGCGTGACTTGCACATCACTGATCAGATGTAGACATATCAGGCTTTGGTCAGTGTACTCGTTTCACTTATCACTGTTCATTCATTGTAAAAAAACAATAGTTTATCAATGATTTGCATCATTTTTAATACTGAACTTTCTTCTAAATTAATCATGTAACATATTATATGACTAAATTTGAATTTCAAAGTAAAAAATGCCTCTCTTTATTCCTTTTTGGTAAATATTTTGTACTTTTACACAAGTCATCTCAAAGTGATCTTGGAGGAGGTCTTGTATTGTCTTCTCTCCATCACTATTACCCCAGCATCCTATCACATGTCCATCTTGTCAAGGATAAATTACAGTAATTGTCCTCTGTGCCTCATGTCATATTATTCTCTGGTTCAGAGGCGTGTGTGAATGTGCTATCCTATCAGCTATGAGAAGGAAATAGTGATGTGATCATATTTCAGCAGACTTCCTTAACCTTCACTCACTTTCATTAAGTCAGGAATGTGAGGATATCAGTATATGCCAGCGCTGTAGCCCTTAACCTCCATGTGAACTACTACACTGAATGATCATGAGACACACAGGCCATCATATTTGCCTCTTCTGGGAGACACGGGATCTGCACTCTTGAGCTTAGCAATATGAACCTAAATATATTTTACATTAAATGTTTATATGATGAATGTCTGAAAGCAAATCAGTTAATCCTGGCATATTTTAATGCTTCAGATATTGACAATATTAAGCCTAATCTAATTCCAGTCTTTTGCATATAGAGATATAGATATTAATGTTGCGTACATATTGAAATTCAGACAAATATCATACAGGTAGTATGCTTTGATGTCGTATTGCTGTTGGAATACACCCCCACAGTCAGCATGAGTGGCAAAACATCATAGCTGTGTTTATTACGGAATAGAGTGAAACCAAAAATTAAATAAGAGATTATCTGCTTAAATTAACGGCAGATTGACTTGATAGCAATAATCATCTACAAGACTAAAGAACGAGTGGTCCATGGAAATAAACCTGTGGCCAGGAACCCCAATTTTGCATGTACAGTGGAACCTTGGTTTTCGTCATTAATCCGTTCTAAAGTGCCTGATGATAACCAAAATGAATGACCCATAAAAAATAGTGTAAATCCAATTAATCTGTTCCAGACACTTCGAAATATTAAAAATAAATAAATTTCATATAGAATAACTATAGTTTTAAATACAGAACACAATGAGAAATAAAGACAAAAGACTAATGAAATAGATAAATGAACATTTAACATCACTCTTACAGATTTAAGCTCTGTTTTAGAGTGTGCCAGTGTGGTCCAGCCAGCAGCCTTTGTTTTGTACACCCGTTCTGGGGGTTCTTGGCCGCTATGCATTTTCACACCTGTTTCTAGGCGGTAGCACTGCGTTAAAAAGACAACAGTGAATCACTGCATTATCAACAAGAAACAACGATTGCATGGGTGGATGCCTTGCTTTCACCAAATTAGCGGCAAGTCTTGTGGAACGGCAATGAAAACCAGGCGGATGAATGATAACTGGGACAAAATTTCGCCGAAAAAAGTCAACGATAATCGAATTGTATGATAACCAGGGCAAATGATAACTGAGGTTCCACTGTAAATGAATTCCATGCTGGGGACATATATTAAGCTCCAGGTATATAGAAGACTTAATGGTTGGTCTGACTTCAAGACTTGATTTGGTGACATTAAAATGATGCAAACATCAGTAGATATTCTAATTGTATGTGAACATATTTGCACAAATATTTGTACATTATTATGACTTTTCTTTGGAAAACTAAGCTAGTTAGGCTTACTTTGTTTGTAGCTAACACTGCCAGTCAGTAGGCCAACATTATAGCTTCATTTCTTCAGGTCAGAGAATTAATGATCCCCACCCACTGAAATCTTGCACAGTTTAAGTAAAGGCAGGGAGTTCTGTGAATTGCAGTGAGTCTGTATAAAGATAGCTACAGATTCTTGCTGAGTCTATTTGTACAGTCAATCACACGTTTACACTCAACGCTAACATTGCCACACAGTCTGACTGCCATTCAGTGGGCATAACCACAATGAATCATGCCAAAACTGACATCATGTGCATACACTAGTATAGTATTGCTATGACTGGGTTTGTTTTGAGTGTCACTGTTTTGACTGTATAACACACACATGAAAAATGAACTGATTAAGTTATTTAACTGGTATCGTCAGACTGGTTAATTAAATGGGTTTTAAAAGTAGGCCAAACATACCCAGAACATCAGCTGAGAGTGTAACATATTTAGTAATTTTTACTATAACTTTAATGTGACTCTAGTATAAGTAGTAAGTAATTAGCAGCCTTAACTGATACTAAATGGGTTCCAATAACTTTAATGTATATAAAGTGTGTTATCTACAAAAATACAAATATCAGATCAGCTTTGCATTGGCTGACACTCAGTATTACTGGCAAACTGAACCAGAGCATGTCTTGTTTACATGCCCAAACTGTGCTTCCTTAAAATGTTGATAGGCATCTAATGAATAAAAAATATTTTAATGCAGCAATGAGATGATAAATAGAGGAAGATCAATAAAACCTTGAGAATGTTACTGCTTTCAGGCTAGTGCAGAGTATTATTCTATGTGAAAGCTTTCCTTTCTGTAAAGTCAGTTCTAAATGAACCCTTGGATACACCTCTTTAGTTCAGACCATCTGTGGCAGTCTGGAACTAATGGCAACATTGAGAGATATTAAGGATTCAGATACATCTCACCCTAGGGGGTGTTTATGTGCTATACTGGGAGAGATGAAGACGTACTGAAGTCCTGAATTAAAGATGATGAGTGAACCGTGCTTCCTTATATGAACTGTTTACTGAGCAAGGGGGCATCTAATATTGACTGCAGTAGCCATGGGAATGAAAACAGTGGTAAGTGGGTGGTCTTTCTGACCCTGCACAGAAGATATCTGCCCTCATTCATATTCAGATTGAGCATTTTCCTGTTTATTCAGCCATTTATTCATGGTATTCAAGTGAAAAAGAAGAGAGCAGTGGGCAATCAAGGTTAAAAAGTATGTTTCTAAATTTACCCTGATGAACAAGTATGTCGTTTACATATGTTCTCATTATTCTTATTATTCAAAAGGCCATTTCTCAGTGATTAATTACTCTGCCATTTTAATGTGTCCAAGGCTGCAGTTTGAGATGAAAGATAAGCAGCATATTCAGTCAACTAGTTTAAAACTGTATGGCAAATGTATGTTAGCAAGCTTAAGAAAACAGCTCAAAAGCACATCATCATAGACAAATAGTCTATGCTTAACATAAATGAGAATTAATTTGGAATTCTGATGCAAGCAAGTCTTACTGTGACATTTATCCAAACTGAAAATTGTATTACAAACGGAGGGGAATAGAAATGTCCAAGACGACAAGCTTGCTGTATTTACTCATCATCACTAGTTGTTACCACTAAGCCTATTTTAAACACTGAACCGCTGGTCTGGAATACATTTTAATCTGTTAAGCATATTTATTATGGGTTACAATTGAAAAAAATTGGAAATTAATCAAGGGCTGTGGAAGAAGCCAAAAATATGCTCAGACCAGTCCAGTGATGTTGTTTGCAGTTGGTGCTTCAATGCTGGGGCGGATATTAAAGCCTTTTCGAGCTTTAAGTACGTCTCAGTTTGCTCTACCATCCTATAAGATGGAAGACACGCATCAAGACTTTTATCTTTCCTGGCATGCAGATGGTGGAATGAACTTCCACATGCTGTCCAAACAGCAGAGTCTCTTGCTGTGTTCTAATGCCGAAGAAAGAATTTTTTGAAAAGCACTTGAATGTACTCTAATTATGCACTTGTGAGATCTTTGTGCTTGATTTGTTCTTCATGTTGTATCTTCTATTTAGTTAACGGTGCTGGCTTTTGACTGTTGGTGCTCTACTTTAAGTTTACGTGTTCCCAAACCTATCCTCTACTAGCAAAGAATAGTTTTTATGTTCATAATACTTTTATTCTGAATCGAAAACAAAGCGCAAGTCACTCTGGAGAGTGCCGTCTGTATGTAATGCTGTAAATGTGAAATGTCAAAAGTCTGGGGTCACCCAACATTTTCAAAACATACTTTTATTTCAGAAGAAAAACAATCCCCACAGCTGTTTCAAGACTTTGATAAAATCAACAATTACTTCTGCTCCAGATACTCAATTTCCTATGGTAGAAGAGTGAGGTAGGACAGTGTCAATGCTTTTTAGCTCACTTTTAGTGTTCTGGGAAAAGTTGTTGACACTGTGTTTATAGGCTTTAGTACAACTCTTTACTCTCCACTGGACATTTAGCAACATATCATGCGGCATAAGAATATCATGGATACACTAGAATAAGTTATTAGTCCATAATAAACCTCAGTAAACACTCTATACAGTACAATATGACATTTTAGTTGATAAACATCCTCAATAAACTCTAAAATAGATCTGATCAATAAAATAGCTAAAACAATCTAGATCTGATCACAAAAATCTGAACATTCTGTACACTAGAGTAGGAGATATTCCATAAACAACTACAATAAACACAACTGAACACTAGAAAAGTAGTGTCACACTCTCTCCTCAGCCGTGCCCCTAGCCCTGCCTCACTCACTTTCTGTCTGTTTTGTGTACATCCTGTTGTCTCTGCCCTCATCTCGTCGTCATGTCTTGTTAGTGGTCACACCTGTCTCATATTATCACAGCCCCATTTGTTCATTCTAGTTTGATTACGTGTGCTATATAGTTTCCCTTGTCCTTTGTCAGTCATTAAAAGTCCATGCTTGTGTACATGTGTGATATGCCCATAATGCTGTTTCATTTTGCTTTTCTGCTTCAGTGTTTATTTTATGTTTTGTTACAGTAAGTTCCTTTGCTAATACTTCTTTGTAGCATGATGCCTTCTACAAAATATGTGACGTTGGAGTGTACACTAGTAAAGCCTAAAAACTCACTGTCATCAACTTGTGGGAGACACCAAAACTGAACTAAAGGACACTGTGCTACCTTACCCTTCTACCATAGAAGCGCATCTGGAGCATGTGTGGACTGTGTCATAGTCTTGAAATGGCTAGAAAAAAATTCTTCAGAAATACAAGTGTGTACTATCATGGAAAATGTTCAATGTAATGTGTGACCCCAAACTTTTGAGTGGTAAGGTTAATGTAAAGCAATATATGAAATACCAAAGTTTACACAAAAAGCAGGCCAAATTAAGACTTTCATTTGAAGTTCTTATTAATTGATGTTTATAAATATATTTGTTTTGAATTTGAATTTTAAAAACATGAAGGCATGTTATAATGGTATCATACTGTACAGTAAATGTCATGGAATTCCAGCATCCATAGTTGAATCCCTGCCCTAGAGACTGAAATGGAATGAATCTTTTTTTTGGTTTTGTGCTAGGTTTGAGTTTGAGTAAGGTTCATCTGAGACAACAATCTATTGTTCCAGGTGTCTTTTCTGACATCACTGATATGCAGCACTGATATCCACTGTTATGAAATTATTAAATCAAACAATATTAAAGTATTAAAGTATACAGGACTAACACTGCACACAGTATCAGCTGGTGGGATTTTACACTGGAAGCGTATTTTGAAACATTTTGCATGACTAACTATGAAATTTTTTCCTCATTTTCTGATGTTTTTTCTAAAATAAGGTTGTAAAACACATTAAATCTGTTGTATTGTAACAAGTCAGAACTATTTTGAAAGAAAACAATATTGCTTAAGAAGAAAACAACAGTATTGAAGTGTACCATCTCAGCATGAGCTTTCCTATTGTGGTGTGTTATTCTTTATTTGACTGTTCTCCTCTTGGGAACATAGTCAGCACAGTTGGGTCTCTGTGCATTTTTTGGCCTTATTTTGTTTACACAAACCATTACTCTGCTATAAAAATGTACACTGCTCATAACCATTTCAACATACACTTATAAATATTTCAGAAGTTTCAGCCCGTCTAACTTCTGCAGCACAGACTTCACAAGTTTGGTAATAAATTGTGCTCCCAAGTTGCTGCAGCACACGCATTAGCACTAATGGCATTATAGTTTAAGCAAAATGCTTGTGGAATCATGTCTGACAGAGACATAGTGGAGTCCAGCCAAATTAATTATTCCCTCAGGCCAATGGCGGATCCTGAACCAACATGCCTCTACACTCTCCCCCAAGCCTAATGAGTTGGTGGCAGAAGTGACCATCAAAAAAAGACTTTATTAGTCATGGCAGGCACTCCAGGGAAGAAAAAACTGTATGGCTTCCTCAGTGACTGACCTGCTCTGCACAGTTGAGAGAAATGTAGAGAAACGCTAACTGTGCTCCTACATTATTAGAAACCTGTTTGTGTTCTAAACAGGAAATACTGTGTTAATGTTGCAGTTGGCCTGCTGTTCTCCAAATCAAAATGCTCTTTTTTAGCCAATGTTGTGAGGCTGGACAAACTTAAATTCTATTGATTCTAATATAATGTTGAGTTTCCGAATTAAAATGCTATGCTAGCTAATTGAACTGTATAGTTGCAGACGTTAAAGCACTGATCAATTCTTAAGTTAAAAAAAGCTGATACACAAATGAGCCAAACCATTATGACCAATAAGCTATTGGCTTAATCGCGGTTGGAAGCAACCGTGGACTAAAATTCGACAAAATCTGGAAATAAATATCCACAGCTGAAGTGCCCTTAAGCAAGATACCTAACCCTCAACTGCTCCCTGGGCACTACACCAGGTGTCTGCCAAATGGGTATGTGTGTGCTCACTGCACACTAGTGTGTGTGTGTGTGTGTGTGTGCTGTACTCACTAGTGTGTATGTACTAAAGATGGAAAGAAAGGGGATCAACAAAAAGTTGATCTTCAAAAATGTATCTTCTTCCTTCTTGTCTTAGTATGACGTCGGTCCTTTACATGCTGCCAAAACATCTCTGAACTGCCAAGGTATGAATTCTACAAGCTGAAATATCTAGTAGCAAGACATTAGCAGCAGATCCTTAAAGTCCTCTATGTTTTGAGGTGGAGCTGCTGTGTTTCCAGCACATCCCACAAACAATCGCTTGGACTGAAAATTGTTGATAAGTTCTGACCACCGATGATCAAGAGTACCACATAAACCTTGTCATTTCAGAGATGCTCCGCCCCAGTCTGACCATAATGATTTGGTCCATAAAGCTCAGGTCTTCACATCTGCCCATTTCTTCCATGTCCAACACATCAACTATGAGAACCAACTGTTCTTTTACTGTCTAATATAACCCAGATCTTCATGTGTCGTCATTACGAGAAAATCAATGCTATTCACTTTATCTGTGAGTGGCCCTAATGCTTTGACTCATTGGTGTATAGGGAGATATGGTTGTCTAAGTTACAGATAAAGGTTTTTAAATTCACTGGACATGGTGAGTGTCCATTCTAATACATTTATTTGCTATGTTTAAGTCATGTCTAATCTTATCCCATCCCCATTATCACATTAATGTATCAGCTTTAGCTGTGTTCTTATTCATTTGGTGAGCTGGACCGTGCAGTTCTTTTGATTCTTACTTGTCTGGGCTCAAAGGCGCAGTCAAACTTTGATTAAGTTGAGATCAGGCATCTCTGCTCTTATCTAGTTGGATGGTGCTGAGTACGTCTGACTGTGGAATGCTGAGGCCAGACAGCATTGCCAATAACGGCTTTATTTTCCAAAGACGGGTGCTTACTTCTATGGACATTCTGAATGGGGAGCAACAGCTGGCTAATGTCAATAAGAGTGGCGCCATCCGAAATGGAACATGCTTCTTTTTCAATGGCATCTCTTTCAGACATATCAGTAGGCTAAATTGGATTTCGCTGCCTCGGTGTCCTGAGGCACTGTGCAGCTGCTACTTTTTAAACGCCACCGCTTGTCACTCCCCAGGTGGTGTGAACCTGCTATTTCACAGTCAGAAAACACACCACTCCTCATCATTACTATGAAGTTACAACATAAGATAAAGCTGTTTCTCTCTGGAACCAATTTGTATCTTACACAAATGACTGGCTTCATCGAATGAATGACTGAGCATATGTTTGGTCACTGTCCCTGTTCATTTTAAAAGTATTTACTGTGTTTCCTCATGTACAGCAGTGGCACCACTCACACCTGTAAATGAGCAGGTCTGCTTTTGTGGTTTTTTCTGGCTTTTGAGAAACTAGCTTATCTGAACCCAACAGGAGTACAGACATAACAAACAGAAATATTGTTTTCTTCTATGTGATCAGATTTTTTAAAATAGTTTATATTTTTGTTATTATTATTATTATTATTATTATTATTATTACAGCTATTAATGGATACTTGTAATAGTAACAATAATAAATAAACATTAATGGGCCACTATTACTATAACTCTCAACAGCCTATACTTTTAAAAATAAGTATTATTGTATTGAACTTTTACATAATATGGAGATTTTTTACACTTCAAAAAGTTATTTACACTCATGCACCTCAATCACAAAATGGTTCATTAAAGAACCATTATTTGAAATGTTCTTCAGGGAACCAATAGAAGTTCCTCTACAGTATTGCTCCCTTTCTACCATCTTTATTTTAAGAATCTACAAAGATTCATATCATTGCAGAAAAAAACTGATTACACAGTGAGCTGTATAATTAATACGATTATGTTTTTACTCAATGCTGAACACACCTGAGTATGTAAGGGTTGGCAAACAGTTTCATTTTCCATCCAAAATATATCTGGTTTAGTGCCCTTAAAGTGACATGGTTGTTATTGTTTAT
Organism: Crenuchus spilurus; assembly: GCA_036984385.1. Lineage (NCBI taxonomy): Eukaryota > Metazoa > Chordata > Actinopteri > Characiformes > Crenuchidae > Crenuchus > Crenuchus spilurus. Next base: position 17,234 of record BRDA01010558.1, read on the forward strand.
AAGATGTTGCAATAAATTTTAATAATTATATTGAGGCCACAACATAATATATTGTTACCACAAAATTTTTTTTGAGCCAATAAGTTATATTTCCTTTGGCTATGACTATAATATACTAGGATAATAATTTGCTTTCTGTGGTCAGACTACTTACAAATTCATTTACTCAACGTGTGGCCTCAAAATATCATTTGGCCTCAAAATTATGATGTGGCCTCAATATAACATTTTCTCACAATGCCTTATAATACATGACAACTATGTCAGCTCATGGGTTCTGTACTTGTCAAATCAACAGTTCAGGAAATGTGCAGAAGCTGGAACTGGGTTTATGGTAAATGTGTGTCAGACGTTGGTCACAAAAACAATACACAGCCAGGCAAGTGAGAAGATTATGGTTTTGAATGACCTGCTACAACTTAACAAATATATGTAAGAGCAGCTTTTGAAAAACAGAGGAGAAAGAAAGAGACAGTTATTTCCAAAGATGAGTAAAGAGAATTGTTGCTGAATTAGTCTGGGAATTAAATATCCATGCAAGCATTTGTAGCAAAAAAAAAAATCTCTCTGATTCACTTTCAACAGTTAGCAAAATGAATCTTCATAATATAATGAAAAGTATCAAGAAAATAGAAATATCTGTCTCTTACTGCTTAGTAACATTTGAAAGAGAGAGAAAAAAATACATTTAAATGATTCAATCAAATTAACTGATTAAAATAACTGAAAAAAGTGAAAACAGAAGAAATAATACAATATCTACCAACACAGACATTAAGAAAACATCTGAGTTATACAAGTTGTGTGTAATGGAGGAGTGGACTGCCTGGACTGATGCCCCTGGAACATCAAAGGTCTAACTAAAGGGATTTGATTGGCTTGTTCTCAGGGTCTACTTTATTGGAAGGTCTATATGGGGATATGTAGAGTGATTAAAATGGCAGCTTACCTTGATAATGGGCACTAAAGCCCCTGTATCTATGGTTGCTGTCAGTTACAAAGTGTAACCTCAGCCAGTTCTTGTTGCTGACAATAGGGGATGGCACGTTCATTCCAGATAACCTGCAGGAAACAAAGAGAAGAAATCTTTAAGCTTGTTACAGCATGCAACCCATCAGCGAAAACCATCATTAACGCTTTAACTGTCTGAGACCACTTACAATGCTTCATTTGCCCTGTGCTGAATAGGGCAGAGAAAAGCAGTAGGCATTTTGTTTTGGGAAACAAAATCTTATACCACTGAGCTTTGGTCCCATGTCCATTTTCCTAAATGACACTGAATCCTCTGAATTATGACATCATAACATGGATGAAATACAGTGGTAACCCTACTTACGAGTTTAATCCGTGCAGGAGCCGAGCTCGTTAGCTGGAATGCTTGTTAGCTGGATGCATTTTCCCCATAAGAATACATGTAAAACTGATTAATCCGTGTCAGCCGGTCAATATACAGTATACTTTAATATGCTAAATAATGTGTTTATATGGGTTTTTTAAAACATAAACGTGACGACAACGACACTCGTGTAGGCTGGCCGTTAATGAGAGGGAGACCGAAGGTGCTCATGTAGGCTGGCGGCTGCATGGTTACACTTATCATATGAAAACTAAAAGTAAAATGTATCATAACTTTCTTGTTCACTACCTTTTGCTACCTTAGCGTCGCTTTCAACAGGCACTTTCACTTTTACTGAACAGCGGTCAAAGGTATTGACTGACCTCTTCTTCTACGGTAGCATGTAGGGGATGCTACGACCGCAGCGCCCCTAGTGGTTTGGCATAATTGAAGAAATTTACGCTACTCGCTACTTGAAATTTTACTCGTTACCTGGAACAAAAATATTCCAAGATCTCGACTCGTTACCTGGAATACTCGTTAGTAGGGATGCTCGTAAGTAGGATTACCACTGTACAAACATTGCTATACGTTAAAAGCAATTTTGTCTTATTCAACCAATGTCACTAATTTAATTGAACATAAAATACGTTGAGAGCGATGTACAAAAGTGCTTTATTTCCATTAATAGAATCATCTCAGCTAGTACAGCCAGGTTAGAGTCCAAACTAGTCTTCAGTTCACACACTGTTAGAACAAAACCATCACTAATACCTAGAAAGAGGTAAAAACACACAATTATACAAAATAAGAGCATTACAATGCATTACAATAAGTGTTTTAAACTAGTGCTCACTTAAGTGCTCAACAAAAAGATGCTCTTCAGTCTGCATTTGAAGACTGTGAGGCTGTTTGAACAGTCAGTGGAAGTTCATTCCATCACCTGGGTGCTAATACAGAGAAGAGTCTTGATGTTAAGTCTTCTACATGTCGTGGAGGATGGTGAGTCAAGCCGAGCCGTAATAGAAGCTCGAAGGTTTCAAGGTTCGGCTCGAGACTTGACCATTGCCATTCGGTGGGATGGGCTGGTCCATTTTTTCTTTGTAGGTGAGCATCAGGGTTTTACAATATAAGACTCAGTACAAGTTTTCAGTTTTACTGATTTCATTTATACAGCAAAAATGTTTAGCTAATTCTAACACACTCTCCAATTTTTGTTTATAATTCAATTTAAACAGTTGAATTAAACTAGCATATATTTTATATTAATGTAAAGTGACATATTTCAAGCCTTTTTATGTTTCATGGACAGTCATGGGCTTGTGGTTAAGGAACCATGAGTTTGTCCCCTAAACTGACAAGCCTTGAAATGTTACTTAACCTGTAAAGAACAAATAGAACAGTTTACCTTTTGGAACTTCTTCATGATATTTTGATTTGTTTGTTGATAATATGCATGTAGCAAAAAATATGCAACAAATCAAATGATACATATTACTATGAAAATATTGACTTTGCCAGTTAAGCACAGCACAATAAAAATGGTTTATGATTGATTGATTGGTTGATTGAATGAATAATTGATAGATTGATTGAGTTTGGATAGAGAGAAATAGCTTAGGCCCAGGGCTAATTCAGATGCTAATGGTAAACTATAAAACTATAAAATAACAACATGTCCTTAGAGGTCTATTTTCCAGCTCTCAAAGATCCACCTGACTAAGTCACTGTCTTAAAGTCTACTACTACCCATAATGCTGGTTTCATTTACGGAAATGCCACTTTGTCTGATGTTACTGCCGACAGTGAAGGCTGTCAGTTTGGAATGGGAGGGTCATAAAAAATGTGACCTACGCATCACTGCTATTTGAGATGTTTGCAGGTGATTTGTTGGGGAGCTGTGACGGAGGACAGAGGTCACAGCACTCTCTCTCCCACTCCTCTCTCTCCTCCCTCACTCTTACTCCACCCTCCATTCCTCCACCACCACCCCACCACAACTGTCCGCTTTTATTGATGTCTGACGGGAGATGTCATTAAAAGGACATGGCCACATGAATCATTCTTTAATGGCCTTTGCAGGCTGGAGCTCTGCCATATCATTACTGTTATCACACCAGCGGTAGCCACACACAAAATTGCTGAAATGGGTGATGGCAGTGTGGGAACAGCAGGGAGAAGAAACCCAGTCATGGTCACAATTTGCTCCTCTGTTTAAATTATTTTTTTGACCATCCTGTGGAGGGACAGGAAGCAGGAGAAGAGCTACAGCTATTAAATCTCCAACAATGAAACAGGGCAGCTGTGGATTATGCAATACATTTCTGCACTCGTGTCTTCAGTGCTGATTGGAAAGAGCAGCCACACCTGGCTAACAAGAGCTGGAGGAGGATATCCAGCCTGAGCTGACGTTGATTAGCAATAAAATGCTTCTTCAAATAAATCTGATAATTTGTGAATTTAGTGAATATAGTATTCGCTAGATACTCATAGATAAATGTAAGAATATTAGATGTTAGATATTGTCCATTCATTAAAAAGCTTGCCAGCTGGTTATCATAGGGCAACCAGGGCCTTTAATGAAGCATGACACCCCTTAACTGTGGTAAAATCATTGTTGCACTATAAACTGACATTATTTTTATGAAACTTTGTGATTTGGAGAATTACAGATGACTTGTAAATGGCCTTTACTAGACAATAATGTTCCATTTGAATTCAAGTTAAGAGTTGGCCTCTGCATGGCCTCCAATAAAGATGAAGTGTTTTCTTGTTGACTCAGGGCAAGGGGCAGACAATGATAACTGCTATTGGCAAATTCATTGGCAATTCCTCAGTTTGAAAAATTTTCACATCCACAGTATTTATTTAAAAAAGATAAAAGCTACATTAGCTAACTATACAATACAAATGTATTATTTATAAATATACATATAGCAACTTAAAGGTCATGCATGAATGCAACAATGGTTTATGTACACTTATAATCATATTCTATGATTAACATTTTCAAGAGATTAAAGAGATTTTTTTTTCTTAATTCGTATTTTCATACTATTTTTTTCCTTTTATTATTATTATTATTATTATTATTATTATTATTATTATTATTATTATTATCATCATAATTATTCATAGTACTTTTTTCATTTATTATTATTATTATTATTATTAATACTTTTATTTATATAGAATTATGAGGTCATATGTGTACACTTTGAGAATTTTACACCGTTTTCAATGTTGGCCAGTGAAATTTTCAAGCAGTAAGTATGTATTCTGTAGTTAGTCTATTCATGCAAGTGATGCTAAAAATGTGTGAATATTGACTTATGAGTACACCACCTGAGCAAAAACCAATTATTGCATTGTATGCTTGCAATGTTGCATTGTTTCAATCCAGACAGCAAAATGCATTCATTGTGTGTAATGTTATCAACATGGCAAGAACAAACATTCATTATAATGCAACACTCATGGTTCTCATAAAGTCATGACACAAGCATGCAAAATAGTTCATATTTACATTATGTACATGATGAGGCTATAAATCAGTGTTGTGACAGGTCATTCTGAGTCCAGTCAGTGTTTTTCATGTAGACTTCGAATGACTGTTGCAGTAGAAGCTAAATGCTGCTCATGAAGCTACTGAAACATGCATTTAATGTCACATCAAAATTGCATAAACCTGCAAGACTCAGTCATGATATATAGCACAGTAACTAGAAAACATGACACGTTTTACACTTCGTGAGTCGACATGCCTTGTTGGCTTATGGTCATCTGTGTACTTCCACTGAGATTATGTCTGTTCTTTTAAAGTAAAATAACCCATCTGGTACAGATGTGACAGCACGTACATTAGGGAAGTGCTTATTCAGATAGTGTGTGTTTCCCCATCTGTATTGTGCATTTTAATGAAACGAGTTGGTATTCTGCTGGAACATAATTCCACATGAGCTGGAAGATGAGGCTGGCAGAGTGTTCGCCCACGCACAGCCCAGAAACTCCAAAATATTCCCACTCTCTACCCCTACTGAATCATTCAAAACAAGAGACAAAAGTTTCATAGCTTTCTCTAAATTACATGCAGTGAGTGATGCATGCCTGTGTGTATTTGTTTGCTACTGTATATGTTCACCAACAGAGAAAGAAGCAAAAGGTCAGGAACCTCTTAAACTCCTGCATTATTATTTATTAACGTATTCATTACTCTGTAAGTACTATACAATATTCATTGACTACTATGAAACTACATAAAACTACTAGGAAATCAAATTTTAAAAAAGTCCGTTCATCCGTCCATCTAAAGGGTTATGCATTGAATTTACTTTAATCAAGAGTGTTCACAATGTTGTATGCCATGCTGGTCACATTCCCCTCCTCCCATTTTACCTGCCAGTTTAGGATGAAACTAGAAAATTTTTGACACAGGCCAACTTGTCTAACCTTTAGGCCATGGTTTCCCAGCCCCCAGTCAACTAATACAACAAAATTACTACCAAAAGCAAGTAACTGAAAGACAAATTGTATTTATATAACATGGTTTATTCAAACTGAAATGAACATACTTGAATCAAATAAACTCAGTGAATCACTGTATTTGTGTCATCTGAGAATACTGTACTTATGAGAAGAAGGACTGAATTGCAGGCCCACAGAGGCATTGGAAGGTGCTCCATCACTCTACACAACACAGTTCCACTGCTTCACAGCCAGGGGTTCAGTCCTTTCTAGCTCAATCTTTGTACTGGGCTTATGTGCAGCAAAACTACATTGTCCAACTATTGACGAACAAATCTGTTATGTATGCTTCTAATTAGAGATGCTGCCATGACTAGGCAAGGTTCTGTTTACATGTGGCATTGCCGTATTTGGTCCCACGTCCTTTAAGTGTCCCCCCAGAAACACTTCCGTTGTGTTGTGAACGGTTTTTGCAGCGTGTTTATGAATTTGCAACATGTTTGCTAAATGTAGTGCCCATGTTGTCATTGATTAAAGTGTTATATGCAGTATAATATATATGTATATGTAGCTCATTGGTGAACCTGCAGCGTGTTTGGTCTTCTCATCGAATATACAAACTGATGTTAAAATGTCACTTTACTGAAGAACAGATATCAGTTTACTTTTTGAATTCAATTATGCACAGCAGTGAACTTTTCTTGATATTCTATTTTTGATGTGTACTAGTAATTCATATACAAACTATCCAATCTGTGAACTGATGATCCAAGTACATACCTCCTTGGGAAAATAAAATACCTTGTGTGTGCCTTAAATGCTTATAATTTTTTTAATACATTTAAATTAATTAACTTTCTGACTTTGACAGCACTAAAGTTTGAGTGCAGTTACTCAGTTCCCCTGTGTTAATTTTGACAGGTGATTTTGATTTAGTTTTAGTCCTAGTCTTCTGACTAAAATGTATATTAGTTTTAGTCAAATTTTAGTCATTTAGTTATTACATAATTTTTTTAATATTCGTAAATTCCGTGTGTGTTCCATAAAATAAAAGGGTTCCTCCATACATGAACCTAGTAGTCAAGTGTCTAACCTATCAAACATATACTTAATGATCATGTGTAGTTTTTATCTTATAGTTCTTTTCAAGTGACGACACGTATTAACTTAAGTTTTTCATTTGACTATAGACAAGAAGTCATTTCACTGTAAAATTGTAGTCAAACATATAAGCTACTCTTCTGGTTTGTGCGACGTCCAAGTGGTTACTCGATGTATATG
>BRDA01010558.1:30105-105795 GCA_036984385.1 Crenuchus spilurus
ACGCTAGAAAGATGAGGAAAACAGAAATAGATGGGGAGAGGACAGAGAGAGAGGGACAGAGAGAGACAGACAGAGAGTGAGAGAAAGAGAGAGAGAGAGAGAGAAAGAGAGAGAGATTTTACAGTACAAATTAATTATACACAAAAGAGATTAATACAAGACAAAGCTAATGATACAGATGATTAAGTGATGTCAGGCAGGTTCATCTGTGGATCTAGTCTCGGATGAATGAGCAACACAAACACGGTGATGGTGGTGGAACTTGATGCCTTTTCGTGCCGCACATAACGACGGCCTCAGATGTCCGCTGTTCTTTGTTTATGCAGCAATCAGCAAAGGAGCGGGACTGGGCTGCGTATTTGCATATCATGCATATTCAAATCAGCTCACTGCCGATTTAAAAAATCCTCTTTGACATCCCATCGCTTTCTGGTAGGAGATTATCTTGAATAAATCAGTGTAAACAATGTGTTCACATGCCATCGATGCAAACCTGAAACCTATAACTACAACTGCTCTTCGACCGAGTAAATATTTCCAGCTTTCTAACTAGAGTTTTAAAAGGATTTTGCATGGGGTGGAGCAACTGCATATCCATTTAGAGCAGTGAGGCACTTCATACGCTGTGCTACTAATGTTCATTGATCTGGGAACCACAGTTTCCAAATGAAATGTAATTAAAATATGGCATAGGTTCAATTTATAATCTCCGCAGAGGACAAGAGGGGTACTTAGCGCGGTTTCTAGCTCTTCAACATGACTATGCTACGCTTTAGATTTTCAACTCGCAAAAGCAATGGGAAAGAAACCTCAAATGAGGTGTCTCTGCTCTTTTTTTAATGCAGTAATTATCCACCCTTTACCTACCGTCATGGGCAAATTGGTGGACATGAGAAGAAGAGGCAAATCAATAGACTAATCTGAGCACAATCAATAGGCAGCAAAGATGAAATAGTGTTATGATGAGGACATTAGAAAATATTAGGTGCTTCCAATGCAACTAATGATTACATCCATTATCTACAGCTCAAACCATCAGACTGAAACACAACATCAAAGCAACATCAACAATATACACAGAAAAGCACACAGACACATACAGTGCTGCATAAAAAAACTGAACATCGTGAAGAAGTTCATTTGAGTTCATAATTTCATTCAGAAAGGTAAACTGCCATTTTTGTATTGTTACATGTAAAGTTACATATTTTAAGCCTTTTTATGTTCTACTGTTGATCAGTTTGGCTTATAGTGAATGAACATCAAAAATCCAGAATCTTAAATTATTCAAAAATTTAATTTGGAGCTACTATTACTATTTAAACCATATCAACATTAAAACAAAAAAGGCCTGTTTATGTGTGATGAATATAAAATATATGACAGTTTGCCTTTTTGAATAAAATTTTAAACACAACTTTTTCACAACATTGTAATTTTTGGAGATGCACTAGTACACAAGTAGACATTTTCTTGACTTTTGAAAAGCTATTATTGCTCTGCACTTTGAATAGCCTCTTGTTGCAAACCACTTTCTGCTGTAGCTCCGCCTTAAATAACAAAGTGCAGAGCTTTATTATCACTTGTACAGCTTTATCTGCGAAGAGCATGGAGTGTGACAATACACAACACACAGTATTTGATTAAGAACACACCACTACACAACAAAACGTGAGAATGGGAAAGCATGACTACGCTAATACACACAGACACCCACACACACACACAGAAAAGGGCAGGTGCTGTGACTCACCATATTGTCGGCGGCTCCGACCCCTCCACTTCCAAGTAGTCGTATTTTTCCTCCGTCTGGAAGTCTGTAAAAATGATGGAGATGGTGTCTCCGGGATCAGCAAGTATGGTCCACGTACAGTCCGCACTATTGTAATATTCACTCGGGAAATTGGGACTCGAAATGATGCCACTTGAACCCCTCAGAGTATCACCACATGTGTCCTCAGCTGTCAACCAAACACGAAAAGACTTCTGTTAGGAATCGGCCTTTGTTTACTACACAAAGTATACAGCAGAAAATGACAGCTGAACCTTTGAACTGGATCAGATTGGGGCCAGTTGGTATGTATGCCAGATTAACATATTAATGTAAAGGGCAATAGCCAATCAATCAATCAGTCAACACTGATATTACTTTTGTCAGCCCACACGGTATATTTAGCATATTAGCTGTTAAAAGCTATGATATGCTTTTAATGCTATAAAGTATTGTAGCTAACAACACAGCATCTACTGCTGTGAAATTATGCTTAAATTGAGGCTAGACTTTGACTCTTTTCATCAGGAGATCTTTCTGTGGCTTTTTTTCTGGAGTTTTATATGGTATGGTTCACTCTCATCCTAATTTGTCATCATTTTCAATGGGCTGAACCAATCAAAGGGTTCTTGTGAATTCTACAAGGTCCCAGCTGCATTTCCCAACAGACTCAGAGCTCTGCTCTTGTCTATTCTGCTCAACGTTCTCCAATTCAATTAGAATGTACCAGATTGAGATTTATTCCTTTTTTTGTTTTATTTATTGATTTTTTAGGAAAGAAATTGGAATACATTAGAGTTATGTACAGATAAAGACACATGGACTAGTCTGTGCAAACATGATAAATTATATACATATAATTTATACAAAAACGAGCATCCAGCCATATGTACATATAGACATGGCACGAAGCCGTGCGTATGTACATACAGTGCATACATAAATACGTGTAGAAAGTGATGCTCTGCTTTGGAGAATCACTTTTACGTGGGGTCATACATACTATCAAGTGCTCAGTTCCGGGCAACAGAGAGAAATACACGGAAACATTAAAGAGAAAGACACACTGACAAGTCCAAGGGCGTGTCAATGTGGCATACGCACAAAAGGTACACACTCAGTGAGCAGACTGGTTACCATGCATACACAAGCATTCACACAAAAACGCACATGCATTCATGTAGATATGTGGAACAGTTACACAAGGAAGCCGTAAAGCTCTCACTTTAGAATTAAAGACATGCCTACAGCTTCTCCAACCACTATAACAAATAACCATCCACAGGGCCATCAAGAGGACATCTGTACCATAGATAGGTATCTGAATCACGGATAGATCAATAACTTACTTGTACAATACAATATTGTATTGCTATATCTCTCAACAAGTGCTCATATCATTCTACAGTATATACAGTCTGGGGACACCCATGACATTGGAATTTTTCCAACATATACACTACCAGCCAAAAGCTTTAAAACAGCCCAGTTTGTCTAGTCATTTAGTCTAGTTATTCAAGTCTATTCAAAAGCTTGAAATGATACAAAAGTAAGTGGTACACTTAAAAAGAGTAAGGTTAACCAAAACTGATAATTAATTTACATTACAGAATTATACACAAAGGCTTTTGTCAGAGAAGATGAAATGGGTTAACAGGTGAACACTGTTCTGCAGTAATGGAGGTTGATCAAGCCTTGAAAGCTGGTGCTACTAATTCCTACACAGAGAGAGAAGCAGCCTGAGCCACCATGGCTCTCACAGTATTCTGCAGTGCCATGTAGTACCAACAGGTATGTGCCTAGTGTGTCAGGTGTTCATCCTACAGCAAGATAATGATCCAAAACACAAGTACAAGCTCTGCTAGAACTACCTAAGGAAAAAACAACAAGATGGTCAGCTTGAAAACATGGAGTGGAGCACAGTCTCCAGACTTAAACCCCATCCAGCTGGTTTGGGATGAAGTGGACAGAAGAGTGAAAGTAAAGCAAACCTACAAGTGTCAACATTTATGTGATGTTCTGCAGCAGATTTGTGAAGAACTGTCTGAAGAATAGTTGATGTGTATTGTAGAAAGAATGTCATGAGTGTGTTCAGCTGTTACATCTGACAAAGGTGCGACTGTGATGAGTCTAAAGTTTAGAGACATTTTGGTCTATAAATTGATTCCATGAGTTCTTATTTAACTCCTCTGCTTTCATTTCAGAGTGCAATGAGGCATTAAATTCAATCATTTGCAATAAGTACCTGGAAAAATTGGGGTGTTCTAAAACTTTTGGATGGTAGTGTACTTTTATTTCAGTATAAAATGTCAGACAGAGAGTAAACAGCTGTATTGAAGCATTTAAACTCACCGTGAACAACTTGTGGGAGACACCAAAACTGATCTAAGAAGCACTGACACTGTCCTACCTCACCGTTCTACCATAAAATTAAGCATCTGCAGCAGCATTTTATGAACCTCTAAGAGCAGCAGCCTTAGAGAGAGAGAGAGAGAAAGAGAGAGAGAGAGAGAAGGAAGTGATACTGTGAGTGTTAAAAAAAGTGGGAGTCAGACACTGTGAACTCACTATTTTGAGGATCAGCTTATTTTGTAGTGGTGTCCAAAAAACAGTGCAACATATTCAGTGCACCTAACAATTCCACAATGCACTGCAATAAGTAGTGTACAACCAATGTACCCTAGTGGATAGCGGATACCCATAAACCATTGCTTTGTTTGATTACACACAACTTCTCTGAGGAGCAAACTTGCATGAGGTAGTGTCTGAAATCCATGAATGTCATCCCGAATTCTGTGCCCTGTAATAGAGTTCTATGTAGAGATTCTTATTTCCTAATGTGGGGACCATTCTGGACATGGCTAGAGATTGGCAAACCTCGATTCTGCAGAGCTTGGATTATTTACTGGTTTGGGTCTGAATATGCTTTGTGTCAGCGGCACGGTGGCTTAGTGGTTAGCACGTTCGCCTCTCAGCGCTGAGGTCTTGGGTTCGAATTTGCATCTGAGTGGAGTTTCCATGTTCTCCCCGGGTCCGCGTGGGTTTCCTCCGGGGACTCTGGTTTCAGTCCAAAAACATGGAAATCAGGTGGATTGGATACTCTAAAAATTACCCTGGTGTGTATGAATGAATGTATGTATGTATGTATGTATGTTTGCCCAGATATGATTGGCACTCTGTCCTGGGTGATCCCCCTAGTGCTTGATGCAGTCGTCCAGGTGGACGGTCATTTCCAGTTGAGAGTAACGCTGTGTCCGCTTCTCACCGGAGTGTGTGTGTATATGAAGTGTGTTGATTGTAATTCGATCCCGGGGAAGTCATGACTGAAGTGTCCTTGATCAAGGCACCTAACCTCTAACTGCTCCCTGGGCACCTTGGATAGGACTGCTCACAGCTTCTGGCACATGTTCTCTCAGCCTAGTGTGTTCACTAGTGTGTGCGTTTCACTGCATGGATGGTTAAATTCCATTGTGTGCAATCATACTGGCAATCTACTCTAATCTCATTTGAAAAGGCAAAGCAGCGTAATGGCCAATGCTGTTTTAAATGTTGATATGCTGACTAAAATGTTGATTCATTAAATGATTACACCCTATGAGCAAACCTCCACATTGACAAAAAGCTCAAAGTGTTGAAAATGGATGCTGTTAGTTTACAGTACAGAAAAAGGAACTGATAATAACACTGAGCACATGCAAATCCTTCCAAATTACCTGAAATGCTTCCCTGTCACTGCTCTTTAGTAATGAACAGCGTAATGCCTGAAAATGATTTCAGCAGATTGTAGGGTAGCTCAGCCTTGACATTAGTATTGAAGGTGTGGAGCCACTGACTGTGGCGCTATGATAGATTCCCTCTGGGAAACATTTGTGTCAGTCATTTGTAAATCAATTCCGCATTTCCATGCATCCTTTGCCACCGGGCCCAAGCAAAGAGCAGCGCGCCTGAAAGCAGACATCTATGCATTCCATTTAAACCTGAATAATAACACAAAAACATAGAGACAGAAAAAAAGCACAATTTCCTCATTCTTTAGGAGTGCGGCAGCACGAAGCTTAAATAACCTCAAATCTCCAAGATCACGCTCTTATATGTACCTTAGCTTTAGTTAGAAAAAGCCTAACCTGAGGTTAAATGTGTAGTTACAGTCTGTGTGTTTGTTCCTTTCCTGAGAATAACGAACAGCCAATTGCCTCTGTCGCTGTGTTCACAACGCCCACACGTTTGGAAAAGTTTGGGTGTTATTATGAGAAGCACATTTGCTGCATGGTGCCTTGGACACAATCATTTTAGACCTCCAGCATTAAATTCAAGCACCATTCAGAACAATGGAACATATCCAGTTACTCAAATGTGAGAAATGCAAAGCTGGCTGGTTTCCTCTTGAAACAACACTTTCATGATCATAATAATCTCAAACTGGCGAATATTCCCAAACAGGGAAAGACAAACATTTTTGATATTTTTTTATTTTGAAATCTGTTCTTTATTCTATGACTCTAGAAATGGCAAATACACACGTTCCCACACACTGCCATGTCAAAGTTTACAGTAACCACGTTCATGTTTGTACACTCTCTGAAAAGAAATCCTTCAGTTTATATTGGCAAAAACAAGGTCACACAATATGACTGATGTGAAACACCGCCATTTCATAGCACCTCTGGTGTTATTTGCCTGTGCTAATCTCCATAGCCTAGCTGAATTATTGCTACTCTGACTGAGTGAATGTTTCCCATGTCAACAGTAAACAGTTGTACTAAAACGGCACTGGCACTGAAAGCACACAGCTGTAAATATAACACAAACCTAAGATATTCCAGTATTTTATTTTCAGAATTACTATTTTTTCTCATGCACATAGCCTAGCAACACATATGATCATGTAGCAGGGTTGGTGTAGACAGTGTTCTAGATTAACACATTTATTATAGTGTTCTGCTGGCTCCAGATGCACGTTTTCACACTATGTTTATTACTACATATGATAGGCTCAGCTTAAACACAAGCTTTGAAAGCTTGAAATAATTCAGATAAATATTATTGATCTTATATCTTACAGTTTTGTTAAATATTAACTTAAAGACTAATATTAACTAGAAGTCTGTTAGTCAATAATTCTAGACCATTTTGGGATTTTTTGTGGCATTTACTTATAAAGGTTTCTTTAATAACATTGCTATATTAAGTATGAATGAGATGTGCTTACAAGTATATGTCAAAAATTCATTTCATGTAATGCATGTGCATATTCAATGCTGATGCTGAAAAACAGCAAATAATTGAGGTCCAGTCTGGGTCACGTAGAGAACAAATGGAATGCTATTTTACAAAATGCTATTTTGCATAATATTCAATTCAATTCAATGCTAAACTCATGAATAGATACTATTGACTATATGTATGGTGAATGTTCAGTGGTCTTCAATCAAAAGGACAAAATGTGTCATCAAAACAAATGCTGGAACTATCTAATACACTTGGTGGCACCAGTCTAGAAATCTTCCTGATGTGAATCTTTGCAGAAAGTGCCACTCAAGTGTTCTTGATGATACTAATGACAGTGGAATGAAAAGTAAAATTCCCAAAAGGTAGCTAGAGTTTCAATGTTGCCAGCTCACAAAATGACAATGGCCGATGTTTTAGAAAATGGTGGGGTGGTTTGAGATGCAGGGCTGATGGAGCTGCTACAGGCAAAAGCTGTGGAGAAGGGGAATGTCACACACCTGTCACCCTGCAATACCAGAGAGCCTTTAGAATGAGTTGAAGTGGCACAGCTGCGTCCCAAAGGCCCTCCACTTTACTTGTCCACTAGCTCAACAGAAGGGCTTGGCCAGGTGACGGACACAACTGACCAGAGTGGACCATTAGAGATGACACAACTATTCAGAACCAGAGAGGTACGGAATATCGGAGATATGACAACACCTCGCCTTGGACGTTAACTTTGGAAATATCAAAAGTGCAGTGAAATGCATTTCATTCTAAAGATTTATTCAAAAGCACATTTGTTTTTATAAGCAGTAGAAGTTGAATGAGCTGAATTTGATGAATTGCTGATGTTGTGCATGCAACCTTGTTTTTTTGAGCTTTTTGCCATTTATTCTGTCAGATACAAAATACAGCACAGATTCAAATCTGTTGAATAACACAATATACATCGTAAGTCAAATACAAATGTAATTTAGACTATGTATTCACTACACAAATAAATATCATATTACAGTTACATTGCAACTATATACTAATAACTACTATTGAATAGAATACGCAGAGCAATATGACGAGAATGTATTTGTACTATTAACCTTATTCTTTTCATTTCAGCCCATGTTTGAACAGAACGACTGCAAGGAATGAATGAAATTCATCAGTGCATGTTAAAAACCCTAAAGATAAAAGAGCTTGTACACATGCTCTGTACAAAATTTGACTATTTCCATATCAGTGACAATTCTCTGTGACAGCAGTTATTTTTTCCCAATTTTGCCTCCATTCAGTGGGTGGCATGTCTATCCACATATTGTGTACTCAGGGGGCATCTTGCTGTCAGCCAGTGGAGGTGGAATCTAAGCCTGATGGAGATGCCGTATAATCCGTGTGATGTGACAGCCAAGAGGGCGGGATATGGTGATCGAGCTGTGCCGAGCAGCTCCAGCGCTTTTGCTCTTTTTCATTCACTGAAGAGCTCAACAAATGAAAGGACAGAGTCTGACTAGGGGATGGAGTGCTGGTCTATGCATGTATTTATATGCATGGGCAGGTGCAGATATTCTATGAATGCATGTTATCTATATGGACATGAAAGTCCATACCGCTGGCACTGAATTGGGTCACGTAAGCACAATACAAGCCATCCCTTGTTGATGTATCTACTCTAGAACATGAAATAATTTGGCCACCAAGCACATTTTTAGACAGTCTTCTTATCTGCCACAGGGAGACTGAGGTAAATATGAATCACATACAGTATACAGTAAGTCTTTGATCATTTTACATATATTGACTTCCCAAATGATTTCTACAAAGCCATATTGCTGACAACTGAGGATGATTCTGCTCTAAGCTTTACATGTACATAGCATTCTGATCCATCTGGAATAGAAACGTCCTTTAGGAGACAAGGATCCTTATCAAAAACAACTATTAGAGGATTGATATGTTTGGCCGACAGATTGGAACAAATGATTTGGTCTTTGAAGCTCAAAAAAAGTTCACACATTTAAGAACGGACAGCATGAGAATGATAAAAGGACCGTTTTAATTGTAAAGAAATGTAAACAAATCATTCATCACATTAAATGCTTTGTCCAGCGGTGACACTGTTTACATACTCCAGCAGCTTTGATGTTCATGATCCAGGGTGAAAGGAGGCTAACAAAGTATACAGAGAAACAGATGAACTACAGTCTGTAACAGTAGAACTACACAGTGCACGTATATAGTCAGTGGAGCTGATAACATGCACAGTGAGTGTAGGAGGTGGTTTTAGCTTTAGCATAAGACTGCACTTTGACCTAAATTAATTTTATTCTAAGTATTTTTGTGCAATGTTCAAACTATGTAAAAATTATGTCCTTATAAATAAAAAGAGAATGTATGTTCTGTTATACTACGTGACTACTTTTTGCTTAAATATGCACATCTGCCTTGATCTGCCTTGACTTGTGTGATAGAAACTGCTAACTATAGGGCTTGAACACTTGGCTCTACATGAATACGGTGTTCAAAGTATTGACCTTAATTCTGCATCTAATTTTTCCAGATGCCATTCCAATAAACTGGAACAGATGCTGCCCTCACCACAAAATTGTTGACATTCGGCCCAATTAAGAGTTATTGAAGCGACTGAGGTTTTAAATTAGTCTTAATCAGAGGCAAACGGAGACAACAGAAAACAGCCGGATGGGAGACAGCAGTGTGCACTTTACTGCCCGCTTAATCCCTAAGGAGAGAAACCTTCTAATGGCTCTAAAAACTCAATCATTTGATTATATTTCATTTCTTTATTGTTTTGCAAAGAATGAGGTTAAATAACCTTTATAACTTATTCTACTTGATATGCATTCAGTTGTGACCTGATGAATAAAGTTTATGTTGTGTATGACTGCAGTTTTATAAAAGTTCAAGAAGTCTCGCAAACTGCTAAACTCACAAACAGAAGCAGTGTTGAAGTTATTATAATTTTTTCCCGTTTCCAAGCAAATGAGGCAGGTTAGAAAAGACATTAAACAAAAGCAGCCTTTCCAATTAATCACTGTGCCAAGTAAACAACACTTTTAACTGCATATTTTTGCATATAACATTATATATTTTCACACAGGAAGTACGTTTAGCACAAAAATCTCTATATTTGTTATTTTTCTGGAAGAGGGACATGATGTAGATATGCCATTAATAGATCTCTACCTGGAACACACAGTTTGTTGGAAGTAAAGCGTACTGTAGCTTTACATTGCCTGCAGCACTTCACATAAATGACCTTAGCAGGCAAAATGAATGCTACTGGAAATATTATCCAGGCCACATTTCACACTTTTGTCATTTGACATTTATTCACAGAGCAAAGGTGTGTGGCCAGACATGAATCAGCGAACATGATGTCATGTTTGATGAATTTGTTTTGGAGAAATCAATATCTTTGATGAATTCCCTTAACGTAGCTTATTATACACATGAAGAATAAAAAAACAATATGTCAAGGTGAAAGGCATAACATAATCTGACTGCTCTTATTTGTCTGTAAAACACATTTCACATATTAAAGAACTTGTTTAAAAGTCAATTAGATTAAAGGGTTACCATGGAAATAACTAGACACAAATAATTAAGTAAATAATTAATGAACAAACAAACATTTCATACAGTAAATGCTAGTTTTTCACTTCCCAGTGCATATAGCCCATGTCAACAATGAACAATGTATTCATCATTGTTGTGATGTTATAAAAACTAATGCATTTACATATAACACCTATTCAGTCTACAGCACTTTAGCTCCGCCCTTTCACAATAAAAGTTATAAGGGGTGTCTGCACTGCTTATTGAATAAGGCACATTGAATGGGAATAATTTGTCGTTTGAATACATCAAATAATTTAAATACATCAGTCTCAAACAGTCTGTTTATGAAAAATGAATTATAATAAGATTTATCAATGCTGTTATTCATTATGTAGGATAAAGCTAACAAACTAGAGATGTAGTTTGTCTACCAAGTCTTCTAGAAGACACTACTGCATTCAAATTTTCATTCCAAAAATACCTACATCTTTGTGGACATGCTCCCCTGGGTAAG
The DNA here is from genome assembly GCA_036984385.1 of Crenuchus spilurus. NCBI lineage: Eukaryota > Metazoa > Chordata > Actinopteri > Characiformes > Crenuchidae > Crenuchus > Crenuchus spilurus. The sequence goes on from BRDA01010558.1 coordinate 41,175, forward strand.
AACATAAATAAAAATGAGCTGCATCTGTAAATTCTGTGCTAGTGACTCCTAAAGAAAAAGTCAGCATGCTAGGAGATAGTCTGGACCTTGAGAAGGGAAATGAGATGAGGGCTAGCGTGGGGCCTGGTCTCAGGTGGGTGCTCAGGAGAGTGCTTCAGCATCCGCCAAAGAGAGAGAGCCGCAGCTACACACTCCCTCTGAGGAGCTTTCTGAAATGTCAGCTCTGACAACCTCGACAAATGTGCGCATACAAACACATTTTCATGCTTTGCAGGCCCTCATGGGTATAAACCCATTCCAACTTTTCAGATCTCCTTCTCGCATGTGTACCTTTGTAACTTCAAGTGGAAAATCACTGTGATGATGAAATCATAAATAAATCGTTTGCATTGAGGAGTGAGAAGGTGAAGTCGTCATCATTTACAAAGGCTATGGACAAATCTATAAATGTTCTGAGTAAAGAACTAAGGGCATATGCAGTGTGCGTTCGTGCATAGTTCTATGTCCCTTCGCATCATGATCACTGCAGCAAAGGGAGCAAGGACAGTGATATAACAGCGCCTGCTAGCCTAGGCCAAATCATCTGCTCCCTAGCTGTTCAATTCATCACTGGTCTGCTTGGGGGATCTGCCAGCAATGGTCCATGTCAAAACAAAGCCTGGAAGAAGTTGTGTTAACAGGACCCGTAGGCAGACAAACAGACAACTACAGAACTGACCTGTTGGCCCACATTGGACTGTTTGCTCAATCTTTTTTAAGTTTAAAAATACAGAACAGCAAATGGGAAACTCATGGTCAAATAAGCTATGGCCAGATATATTTTTTAACATTCTAAAAAATGTTTACCAGCCTATTACTGTAAATACATCAAAACACCCATCACATTAATGCAAAATACCGCCCTTAAAGCAATGTACAGTCTTTAATATGACTTCTAGGGCTTAAACGCCTTTAAAAAGCTTACAGATGCTTCACACTTGAGTCCAGGACATTTCTGGTTGTGTCAAGGGGAAGGAAATATTCAAGCTTATTTCCAAAATGTGTGTGCACATTTTTAGAACATAAGTTCATCTATTTACTGTTTTTGGGAATAAATAGACAACAACTGGCAATGAATAGCTTTACTCGTATCCTCATTCAGGACACTAACAGCACTCAAACAGCAATGCCTAATGGATTTGACAATGTGTACTATGTGTGGCATGGTGGCTTAGTGGTTAGCACATTTGCCTCTCAGCGCTCAGGTCCCCAACATCGTTTCCATGTTCTCCACGTGTCTGCGTGGGTTTCCTCCGGGGTCTCCAGTTTCCTCCCACAGTCCAAAAACATGGTGGACAGGTGCATTGAATACTCTAAATTGACCGCATGTCCAAGTATGTGTATGAATGTGCATGTGTGTGCACATTGGATGGATTGGCGCCCTGTCCTGGGCTTAGTTGAATAGTGTAATGCCATGCCCTGCACCCAGTGAGGGGGTAGGGGACTAACCGCGACCCTGATAAGGATTAAGCAGGTGTGATAATGGATGGATGGATAGTATGTCCATGTATAGGAATACTTGCATGCTTGCATTTGGAAAGATTGTTATCCAAGGCTACAGTTTTAAAGAGTCTCAGTGCCAGCACTCACAAAACTTTGCAGCTACAAACCTTGAAACCACAGATATCAATCCAGAAAAAAGCTCTACGGAGATAACCTGATTTTACCCTACAAGTCTTAATATAAGTACTGTAGGCCTTAACGTTGCTTTACTGTACTGCAAAAGCCTTAATGTAGCTTACAGGCTAACCAAATCAACTTCCGTCACACAATAAAAATGTTACTTCTGCTACTTTATGATCAACTGCACTATTTTGAGTTAATCACATTCATGCAGTACCAAACTGATGAAACTCACTTATCTTCATAGCAGCATAAGCTACACTGAGAGACTGCTCAAAGAAAAATACATTTTGCACTGTATGAGTTTACAAACCAAGCGTTATTTATTATTTAGATTGTGTTTAGGGGCAAATTAAGTACAAAATGTGAAACTTCATGGGAATGGATACACTGGGAAGGACCAAATTAGTGCAGTATACTGTACTCCAGCTTAGCTGTTTTGGCTGCTCAGCGTCAAGTGAAATTGCTGAGTCATCATTGCAGAATAATTCCTAAATGGAGAAACAAGTTGGCTCAGCAGAGATGCTGCAGTCTTAAGGCTGTTGGTGCCGACGGGCTTCACAAAAGCATCACTGGAGCTTTAGTTTGGGCGATGCAGTCGGAGGGAGTTGCTAAAAGTGCCTACGGCTGATCAACAGTGCAGCACGTGTACAAGTGTAATCATGCAATCAATTAAATCTGAATGCTCTGGCACCTTGGGCAGGTAGCTGTGAGGGCTGGAGGATGTGGGGGAAGCTCGTTCCTATGCGCTGCGCTTTCCTCCAGACACATCAAGGAGCAGCTCTGCGGGGGGCTCCTTGTCTCCAGGCACTTACTAATTCACTTCCATCTTCTCCTTGCACTTGATCTGCAACTGAGTAAAGCAGCAACTGCAGGAAGCACTTTTGCTTCTTCTCCTCTGCGGGACAGAGTTGTTAAAGCATGCCCTTCTCCCCCACCCACCTCCCCCAGCCTGAGGGTGTTGCTCCTGCATCTGTCTGTCCTTACTCCTCACTGTTTCACTATTATCTGTCCCTTAATATCCCTTAATCGCTGCGGCCCACTTACTCCGAGTACGTGGCACGGAACGAGAGCTTGTTATGGTCCAAACTTCATCAATAGAACAAGCTATCTGATGAAGTAAAGCAGGTTAAGACGGACTTAATCAGACCCATCACAGCTCTCCTAAATCTCTGAGAATGAGGGAGCGGCAGAGAAAAGTCCGTCAAAGCTTTAACCCCTCATCAATCTGGAAACACTGGAAATCCTGATCCTGCCACAACAGCTGTTAATTAGCACACTTAATTATGAGCTTAGCCCTGACCGACAGGAGCATGATCCATCCTACACTAACGTAATTAACGTAATTCACAGCCGCCTCCTGGACCGTGGAGAAGAGACAACATTAAAAACGAGGATATTTAATCTTTGCTAAAAAGAGCGTCTGTTTTATTTTTCTTCTTTTTTTTGCCATTGAAGGTGGTACTGTTATTCATTTGTATGACAATGAAGCACTATCAGACTTCAAAGAACTCACTCTAAACACATTACGCTCCATCATCATCAAAAGCCTATCTAATGCTCAGTGCCTTTGTCTGAAAATGAAGTACACCCAAATGACTGGTCATTAAAAGAATGTGGAGCTGCTAGGGTCAGACAATAAAATTATATGGCTTTTTGGCATCAGGTTAGGGGTTTAGGATGTGGTGCACGTCTGTATACATTTCTGTTTGAGGACTGTTCTATGAACTGGTATAGACTGGACTAGTATAGGCTACTCAAAATGAGACGCATGGCATTACTAGTCTGAAGTAAGTAGTTAAATAGAATCCTGGCTCAGATAACCAGACATGACTCCATCATAACCCAAACAAGTAAGCCAAGTGATGGCTCCCCTTCTTGTGCTGTACTGAATAAGAAGAAGGTCACTGATCTTGGTGTATAGCTATCCTGCTTTCACTGGCCTACCTGCCTTGCACCTTATCTCTCAAAAAAACCCATATTGTTTATTCTAATAAAAAGCATTCATTTTGGATATAAAAGGGACTTTTCACAGCTTCAAAACTGTGACAAAACAAAATCATTTTCATCTTCACTAACATCAAAGCACCACAGATTTAAACAACAAACAGGGAACAATAAGAAACTGACACTCACGTTGTCATGTGTTTTTGAAAATATGAATTTATTCATGAACTTAAACTGTGGTAATCAAGTGGAAATAGCCCAAAATTAATCCAGTTAAACCTCACACTGCTACTGTTGAACATGACTGACTACAGAACAAGCAAAAACATGCTTGTGCTGAAATTAAAATCACCTCAATTTTATGCAGTTTTATACCTGGGGGTCAATCAAATATGTTAACCATAAGAGCCATTGTGCCAAACCTCCTCCTTTTGAAGGCAGTGATGTAGTGCATCTCACATTGTACACGATGATGGTCCTTTCCTTAGTATTAAGTACTCCTATAGCTCTCCTGCCTGCTTAATTTTCTAGCTGTTTTCAAAGTTTAAACGTTATTTAAGTGTTATCGTAAGTACCTTTCCTTTCATGTTATCATCATTCATTCTCATTACAATAAGTGAAGTCTAACAATAGCTTTAAAAATGTCTGGTTTTTATTTTTGCTTTTTTAAATTCAAGTCGTTGGATCATAAAACAACAATGTGGAACTATTCCCAGTGAAACCGAATATTTCAGACAAACTGCCGTTACAAGAGTGAATGAATGAATCAATCAAATCATCGAATCAATCAATCCAGTGTTAAGGATAATAAAACGTTGCAAGAGTCGACAGAAGTAAAGTGAGTAATGACCTAATAATACTTTTGCCTATGTGGGTATCCATCCTGCTGTCAGCAGAAAGGACAGATGAAGCTCAGTGGTTACGGGTGGACAGGCCCAAGGGTCATTTTACTGACCTAAAGGCTAATAAGGAATACCGAAATGAGGTCAGACATGAGTTTTCTTCCTCAGTGTGGCATGTGATGGATGACCGCACGCATGGCACTGTGTGTTCGACACAAGCACTTATTGAGCCCACTAAATCACAGCACAAACCAGCAAACACACGCGCACACACACACACACACACACACACACACACACACACACACTAAGCCAAGTGAGATGTTCTAAACTGTGGGGTTTTTTCACTGATGATTAGAGAAGTAAGTAGATGAAACCATCTTAGTTGCCAGGTTTAATTTTCACTGTAAGCCAGCTAAAGATCCACAGCTTGAATTTCCAACGATTTTGATAACAACCAAGTAGAGTCGTACTGTCATGTGCCAATTTAAACTTTATGGTCCCAGTTTATACCATATAGCATTAAACATTCGTGTTTCAGCCAGAAAAACTGCTACCAGTGAAAGTACTCAGGTTAAATTCATCATTCTACACTTTATGTAAATCATGTATGTGCATGTGGAAGGGTGTCGGTTACATAAGTACATGTCATGTTTACTGACAAATGTAGGAATTTAGTACACTGTCCTTCTGCATTCTCTGGTGAAAGCCTGAATGGCATTAAACATGCTGCTTTAGTACTTGATGAGCAAAAGAAAATGCAGAAGTAAACTGTATCTGCATAAGAGAGAATGTACTATATCTATAAATAATATAAAAATGGATGGCATTGACTTAGATTGCTAATGTTATATAGATTAGTCAGTAAACTCTTGACTCACCACATGGTTATGATGATGGAAATGATTCGTTTTCACAGATTTTCTGTAAACATTTGTGAAGTACTAAAGTAATTGAATACTGTCATATGAAACAGCTTATTTTGGAATACATTTCAACTTTGTGTCTATACAGCACAAATGCATTCGGATTCTCATCATCATCACGACGACGACAGCCCAGTCATACAGTGAATGACTTGACAGCTGAATATACAGTGGATATACAGAAGTGTGAACAGCCCTGGTTCAATGAATTTTATTGATCTTCTAAGCAAAAATAAGCTACCACATCCTCTACAGAGACCATCCTAATGCATTGCTACTGTTTATTTGCTGGCATATCGGTCAATCCTGAACCCTGAAAAGCCTTCATTACCTGGCTCAGGTGTGTTAAATTATGACTGGAGCTAATTTCTGCAATACCAGGACCGTGTATTCCTGACATAAAAAAACTGAAGCTGAAAAAAGTCATATTTGCATGTGTCATTTATTTTCACTTCAAAAATCTACCAAATGTCATGACCCAGGGGTATAAAAACTTACACAAGACTATACGTCTGAAATTGTGAACAATGCTGGTTCTGTAAAACAGTGAATTAAGTATAATGCCAAGCACGTGTTTAGAAAGCTGCTTGTCTGAAATGGTGATGGGGGAGGCTCACTGTTAATGATAAGCAGGAGAGTGGATTTTTACAAGTGAACCACATGGCTCAAAAAGAGCAACAATTATGCTATCTCAACTAAAGGGATGGTATGCCAATCTAACTCACAGCCACTCCAGAAAGTCACCTTCAGCCTCCTGTTCCTCTCCAGCAAGAGAGAATCAGCACTAATTATGCATGCATGCTGTTGATATTTTATTGCTGCCCACTAATCCCATTATTTCAATGCCCTTGATGAGAAAGTATTGACAAAGTGTAAAGCTTGTTACTGGATTTTCGGAATTACCCCCCAAGCTCCACCCGCAGCCCCCCCTCTATTCTTTTGTTTGCACTGCGACTTGTTTCATTGGTGCAATGCAACTTTGGAAAATAAATGTAGACTTTAGATTTATCAAGCCAGGATCTTTATTTGTGCCAGTAGTTATTTATTATGGCTTGTGCATCAGTCTAAATATGCATAAGATTAATGGTATTGATATGTAAAGGAGAGAGGGCACTGATGAGGATATTGTGTGTGCTGACAGGAAAAAACTTTGCGTATGTATGTCCATGACATAGCCAGTGTTTCTGGGTGTAGCTTTGGGAGTCCAACTAGCTGGCATTCTACATCTGGTAAAAATGAGCTGAAAACACTGTAGGCAGTTTATTAGAAAGTGACTGATTTATCCCTGGCGGCACGGTGGCTTAGTGGTTAGCACGTTTGCCTCTCAGCACTGAGGACTTGGGTTCGATGTTCTTCCCGTGTCTGCGTGGGTTTCCGGTTTCCTCCCACAGTCCAAAAACATGGAGATCAGGTGCATTGCGTACTCTAAATTGTCTGTGTGTGTATATGTGTATGTGTATGAATGTGCGTGTGTGTGCACCCAGCGATGGGATTGGCGCACTGTCCTGGGCTTAGTTGAATAGTGTAATGCGGCCAGTGAGGGGGTAGGGGACTAACCGCGACCCTGATAAGGATTAAGCGATTGTGATATTGGATGGATGATTCATCCCCACAAACAGAGAGAACAAATGACTTTTAATGTTAAATACACACCTCTGTAAGTAAACACTAATCAACATTATTGTTATGACCCTGTGGGTCCTTAGATGTGTATACATGTGTTTGTATATTCTGTTTTTCTTGCATTGCAGTCCAGAGCTGGAAGTTCAAGTCCTCCAGGTCACCAGTTCACCACTAGAGGGAGATGATCCTTTAAAAAGGCCGTGTTCAGGAAGAAGATGGGTGAGGGTGGAGCTTTGTTTCTGGCACATGCCCTGTGTGGTTCTGGTTTCCCTGCTTGCATTGCTGTCCATGTTATCTGGGTGTTTGTGTGATTAATGTCTATCTGTGTGAGAATATGGGAAAGCCAGTTGTTGAGTAGGGTAAGACTGACTTATGTGGTTCTACCAATTACCTGCTAATACATCTTGGTGTTTACTTGGGAAGAAGTAATATTTTGATTTCTCTTTTCTCCTGGTTTGTGTTAGTTAGGAAGTTAGGTTAGACTGTGTATTATGGGTTTCTTTTGTTTGTTAGGTTAGTTAGTTTATGCTTTAAGTTAGTTTCTTTTGTTTATTATATTTACCTTCTCTCCCCTCTTGTTTGTTCTCGTCCACAAATTTGTCACTTGAGATATTGTGAATAAATCACCCCTTTTGCTTGTACAGCTTTGTTTGTCATGTGTGATTTGGGGAAGACCAGGAACACAAGGGACACACATTTTGTTTTATATTTATTATGGCCTGACTTAGACCGGGTTGTAACAATTATATAACATTAAATGTACCTGTTCAGAGTGTATGGTTCTCTCATTTGTTAAGAGTGTTAACTTTATAACACTACAGTTGGTTTATCATCGGCTATATAAGCAGCTAGCATAGCTCAGCAGTTCACAAAGTCTGCTGTTGAACAGGATGCATTTACGGACTGGCACTGGGTCATTTTACAGTGACATATGGCAGCAGGAAAAGTTGCCATGATGAGGACATCCACTGAGAAACATCACTGGTGAATACACAAGATCAGGTTTAGCCACATGTTTACCAATGAACACACCTTACACACAGATAGACAGACACAGGTAATTAATGCTTTCAGAGGTGTAATCAACCGTTCTCAACACACTGTGCAAAGCGGTTTCACTCCCAAGGGAATCCGCAGCTACAATTGTGAGTTGTTCCATTTTCACCCCTAACTTTTCATTTCATCACAGAGCAAAGAAAGGGGAAAGTGAAAGGAAGGATTGGAGGTAATGGTAGCATTAGCATAATACAACCTCGGAAGCAAATGTGTGACGGTATATGAGTATCCTAATGCAATGCTTTAAATTCACAGAGAATGGAATGTTTTTTTATATGAATAATACAGCTGCTAATAGTTTCATAATAGTAGAAATATAGTTTTAACAATACTGCTGCTACTACTTTACAATAATACATTGGAAAAACAAGTAAAGTCAGTGCATCTGTCTTGCCTGCACGTTTTACCTGCTCAAACAAACAGATGGTTTCTGACTTCACTTCCTCTCAAGTTCCTTTCAAACATCTGGCAAATTTGTTAACACAAGTTGTACATTAAGTAAAGATCCACATTGCTTGAGTTTCACTTGTTTACATGTGACCTGAGCTACATTATCTGCTACTGTGTGAACCCAGCAGATAAATCTGATGTTCAGTCATGTGAGGAAATTTACCTCTTGCTGATGACCACCCAAACGTAAACAACCGTAGCTACGATGTGGAGCCATAACAACATCCCAACTAGAGCTGACAAGGACAATGTGATTGTGCCATCAAGAAAGGTTTGTTAATTAGCTCATTAGCTTGATCAGAAGCGTTAGAGTGGAGAAAACACCAAATGATGCAGGGCAAGAGATCTCCAGGATCAAGGTTCAGGCTTAATGTGGTGTCAGTCTTCAGAACATGTCAATGTACATGGAAGCTAATGTGTAATGGCCTAATGTGCATGTGTGTGTGAGTGAGTTGATGGTGTAGGGTAATCATTGCATGTCTCATTTGTAAGGAGCCCAAGTATCACATCGTTTCAGCAACGTCAGTATGGGCTGTACAAAGACACCCATCCAATTATATTTTCTTTTTATAAATCAAGGACTGGGGTTCATGTAGGTCAAATGCCGACAACTGCTCATGTGAAGAGCTTTAATTGTAAGAGAGGCCAGAAGCTTTTGCACTGTGTTTCAGTCAGTAATACTGGGAGAAGTCTTGCACTTTCCCATTTTCTGCAATGGCAGTGTGTCAGTTCATGTAACATCCATTCATCATCATCATCAGTTTAGTAGACTTTTAAAACCGCTTGGTACTGGCAGGTTAAATGATAGTTATTGCACCTGAGCCAAAATGTCTGTCTTTTTATTCTATTTACATGGCAGTTTTTGTAAACCAGTAGAGGTCTATGATTTTGCTTTCTTAAATCCTGCACCAATGTTGTGAACATATCTATGATACTTTTATTCTTTCTCGTCTACATGCATCAGCAACTCTGTTGACCCAAATGTCTATAATGCAGTTACATGGAGTTCAAACCGACTACATTTTTAAGCTTTTCTCGCTTTGTGGAATACACTCTTCTGTCTCCAAATAACACCAACACATTAAAGTAATGAATGCCTCTCCCATCAAAAGCTTTTCAGGAGAAGATGACTTTTCCTGTGTTTGGGCACTCAGCCTAGTCTCTAGTCTTGGTCAAAAAATACAAAAAATCTTTTTGCAAAGCTTTGTTTATACTCTAATTAGCACAGTTGATCCTGCAAGTTACATAAGAGCTTCTTTAGCATTCAGTTTGTTTTCAACATTAGGGGAATAACTATTGAACAGAACCATTTCAAAAGCAGGCTGTTAGACTTCTCAGGTAAAAAGGACACAAAGCTAAGCTAGAACCAATGGGGTACCCAAATGCAGATAAACATGAATCGTCATGCCCTTCTCCTGGCCAGTCTCTGATGTTCAACATCTCCACACTGATACTGTGGTGCAACGTTTTCTTATCCAGCCGAGACCCTTTTGTCTTCTTCAGCAATGTGGCTCTCAAAGATATCCTCTCTAGTTGTCTGAATCCTACATTCTGTAGCCTTCCATTTTTTAGCCACAGTAGAAGCTCAAGCGGGCCATGCTGTTCATTCACCGCAGGTTCCACTGGCAAGCTCCTGCTGCCTCCTGTCACCTTCGGGCCGACTCCCATTGTCTCTTATCAGCTGACAGGCTGGCGAGACGCATGTGACCCCTCAGTCGCCCAGGAAACCACCGAGACACATGTTGTGTTGAAGATGGGCGCTACATTTTTAGAGAAGGAGATATAGGTGGCACAGATTCAACCCTCAGCCTGGAGCCAAGAGCACAATATCGTAATCCCCCCACCAGCGTTACTACATCCCCATGTACAATTCTGCAATTTGCTGTTCTTTTTGCTCGTACAGGCACATCAACAAATACCACTAATCATAGAAGACAAACATGTCCCTTTTGTAAAATGGGATTTGATGCAGGTTTTATAGGATTGGCAGATTCTGACATCTATGCTGCATGCATTTAAGGAAAGTGCTGTACTGCGTGGGCTGTGCTTCTAAGAATCTCTGCAGGGGAGTGCTCCTAAATTTCAAAGCGTCCGGAAAAAAAAATCTCACGCCGGTTTTGTTCCTGTTTTCTTCTTCTCCGACATCTTCATATCGTTCCACTTGTGTCCCACACCACAGAGCTGTGCTTGTGCACCACAGTTATTATTTCCTGCGCAGCCGTCAGACCCATCACAGGCTTCCTAGCAGGGATCCTGCCTTCCCAGCGCTCACTTTCATTACGTTTCCTCTCTCTGCTTCCCCACGTTTTTATATATTCATAGTGCTCTGTTCTGTCAAACGTATACCTGCCATAGCTGACATGGCCGCGGTATGATGGGTGTTCAAATAGACTGAGTGCATGAGGAAAACTTTTGATGGACCACATTGCAATTAGTGTCAAAGCACAGAAGTGGAAACTGTAGGAAATAAAAGGCAAGATCGAACAGCCAAATTTTAATTCATTCGTTCGTTACTTCGTTTCACCTCTGAATCTGCCCCCTTGAAAACTGAAATCTATTCATTTGCTGGCGAGGCTGAACTGTTGGAGAAGGTTCCCACATTAGAGTGTCGATAGCTGGAGAGGATAACAGGTTGATGGGCTTGAAGTGACTAAAGTGAATGCTCCATAAGAGAGCAGACTGGGGAACCCTGCCCACCATCAAAGGCATGATCAAACAGCCCTAACTATATACACAGAGCAACAGGATTAGAACTGATTCTGTGGAGGCCTCTGGCATCTACCCAAACATCAACTATTGTTCTCTTCAGCTTTCAGATCGATCATTTCACAAAGATCTCGCTTCCATTAGGAGCTCATTAGGGGTTTCACTTCCACTAGGATGCCACACATATGTTTACTTATGCCAGCACTACTTTTGATCTGCAGGGGCAGGAAATTATTCACCCCATGCTGTTGTGATGGCTAAAAATTAAACATTTTGTACTCTTTGAAGAACAATGAGCAATACACTCCAGGCAGAAGTCCATTTACTCTCCTCTAGAGAATATGTTTATCATACTTTATCAACTTATTAGCACTGAATTATGATTTTTTTGTGCACGCATAAGTGAAATAGCTTTGTGCTTAAGAGACCAGTCACAGAGGATATCTTGTGGCCTACATAACCATTCCCTGATCAACATTAGACTTAATGCAGTAATAGTCACTGCATTAAGTCTAAGTGGTGTATCACGAACCACCAGTGATGCACGCATTGAACTGCTCGTCATCATCGTTTCTAATTTGGGGAGTTTATCATACGTGAAAGCCTGGTTATTTCTCACAGCAAATGCGTCACTACAAGTACACCATGTTTCCTTATTTAATGGCATGTAAGAGGCATGCGTTTTACTTAATGACATTTTGCAGCCAAGACTTAATGGCACAATATGTCTGTCACCAAGCCATCCTATTTACTCCATGACAATAAAGCATAAATCATGAGTCACTGACCTTTTTGGTTACATTTTTAATATTTCTTTTTTGCTGGAGAGGGTGCAAATTAAAAAGGACGACTGGACACGTTACTTATCCTTTTGAATTTGTGCACTCTACTGCAGAAATGAAAAATGGAAAATCCAAAAAGGTCAGTCCATCAGGATTTATATTTTATTTTTCGGCACTGTGTAGTTTGCTTCAGATGTTATGGACAATTTTCTCGCCATAACTGTCACCTCCACAGCTCTGAAAATGGATGTGCGGAGAGTAGCTTGCTTTTTCATGTTTGTCACAAGGCCCAGATTCCAATCAAGAGTATTGGAGTGCATCTCCATAACGGAAATCCAGGAAATTTAATCTCAAAATCTTTTCAGCTATCATTCTAATAACACACTGCATTGAAATTTCATTATTGCTCATCGTCCATGGCTCTGACGTTCATTCACGCAGCGCTGGAGCAGATTTATTGCCCAACATAAAGATTATTAGCCACTATGCAGATCATTAATATGACTCACGTTGGATTCTCCTTGACCCAATGCACTCCACAAACCCAATGCCAAAGGGTTTTTTAAACCTTTTTGCTTATGCATAGCCAGCATACAGTGAACATAATGTCATCAGTTCATGGCAAAGAAAGATGCCTTTGGAACAATGAACTGATAGGCCGTGAGCAGGGCTTGATTCCCACACTATAAATGGGGTAGGATAAAAGAGACAAATGACCCACTAAATTGGCCCGGTTGATGCATTAGGTTCCTGGACATGCACTTTCAGTGAATGACAAATGACAATCAAGACTGATGAGACAAATGAATATTGAATATGGCCATTTAAAAACTGCTGGCATCTTGAGTCCTCCAACAAAAGCAGGCAAGTCAGAGTTCTCCTCCAGCAATGAATAACAGAGATCCTTGAACGAGGTTCTTTGATGTCTTTTGTCTCAGTCAAGTCTTTGAGTGTGTTCATTAGGTATGAGCCGTGAATATCCAGAGCCTGAGATGAACAGATATGGAAGAAGTTCATCCTTTATGGTCGTTAAAGCTGTGATGAGCTGAGCCACACTGTACTAGAAGTCAATGGATGAAATCTGAAATAATTGTGTTTCTCTATACATTCAGAACGACTTAGAGAGGACTTTCAGAAAACAAAAGAATGGAACAAAAGAGCTGTGACAACATGTGCTTGAAGAATGGGCCTTGCGCTTTGGTGAAATTGCACTGTCTTGCTGTCTCTACAACTCTGTCAATGATATTACACTTTTCCTTCTCATATCAGTCTGACTTTGGAGAGAGGAAAAGCTTTCTAACTCCAGCAGGAGATTAGCACAATCTGTCAACGACTGGCTGAAATGGATAACATATTCATATTCTGTGTAATAATATAGCCTTCATACTTCTTGATTGCATCAGAAAAAGGTATTAAATCAAGGGAGACTGACCATGATTGACATTTTTACTCCTTTTTTTTCTATTAGCTACACATCTGTTATGCATCCACAGGCTCGGATTGTAAAGTTTGTGGTAGAATGAAACCAGAGAGTTCAGACATAAGTGGAACAAGTCAAATACAGTTCAAGTTCAAAACCACAAAAGGCAGAAAAGAAAACAAAGAGGAAGGCCAACATCGAAGTCAAGAACAGGCAGAGGTCAAGAGAGGGAGAAAACCACAAGAGATCCCAAATACAAGGGAAAAGGCTGAGAATAGGTCAAATAACAAAAGTAGGACCATACACCAGAAATACATACGAGAGTAAACACTTGGTATGTACTGAGATAGCAACAATACTTCGCAAAGAGTCACAGCAGGAGTTTAAATAGTGTGACATGAATGAGAAACAGGTCAACATAATCAGCACTCCGTCGACGGAGACCTGAGAGTTCTGGAAATGGAATCTCATGAAGGCGTTGACAGGAGGCGTAACACAGATGAGAGCCTGATAGATAATACTGTTTCCTCAGTTATGTGAAGGCCAAAAAAACTTCTATAATAAATATTGACAGTTTTGCCTCCATCTTAAATAGAGAATGTAGGTTCTAACCCTACAAATCAATTAAATATTCATAGTTATGCGCTTTGTTTCAGCAGATAGGATTAACTAATGCATATTAACTGCCCCTCAGGCTGGGTAGCTGTTGATGCTGTGTGACTTGTTGCCTGCAATTCTGTTTCACGCTTCAGATCTCATCAAGGCATTGAGGAGATGTAGATGCCTACAAAAGGTACGTGGTTCCTCTCTACAGTCTAAGCTGTGGGAACAGTTTCCCTTATCTTGATCAACTATGACTATTGTGACAAGTTGAATATATAAATCTATGAAATGTGTAGTTTCCAGGTGTACTCAGTGTGGTAAGCCGTTAGCACGTATAGCTCCATTGGACAGAATAAATAATATTTTCCGTATTTATTTATCCTTCATAAGCTCAACTGAGAATGAAGTTCATTCATTATACACGGCTTTTATGGTTTTATTTCAGATCATATCGCATTAGTCTGATGTGGTCACATTATCATTAATAATACAGACACAGTGGCAAGCTAATCACTCCAACATTTGGTTTGTAAGACATATTTTATTTAAGAATTCATTTAGAAGGCAAATAAAAAAATGTATATGTTGTGTAATAATCATATCCCGCAGCACATTCAAAAGTAGTTATGTGGCCTTAATTTTTAATACTATATGATGGCTTTAATATCCAAAATAGCATATTAATATTTAATGTTGCATTCACAAGGAATCTGTTCCAGTCTGTTGCATTTTGTGAAAGCCTGCACATGAGTTCTAGTTAGAAAAAAGTTTAGTTGGCTAAAATGGCTTGCTGGTCAAAATTAAGGGGCAAAATGTCCTTAGAGACTTATTGATCCTCTCACTCATGCAATGAATATTTACAGGGACATTCCTCAACAGTTGCTAACGGTGCCTGACCTTCAAAACTTCTGAAATTCTCTCCCTTTTTTGTTAAAGTCCTACAAGTGTGTAGGAAGAAACCCATCAATAAAAGTTACGAATGACCTTTTGAGAGCTTAATATCCAGCTTTACTTACACGGAAACGTCAGCAGGTGAAACTCTGACAGGTGAGCGTTTCTGGCCATAGAGAGCTTAGGAAAGCCTAGCATTAAAATGTCAGAATACTAGTGTCCCCAATTATCATTCAGTGGAGGAGTCGAGAAAGAGGATAACCTCAAGGATGGGGCAGCCTCTGAAATGTACGTAGATTCAATAAGAGGGTTTTGAATGATTTGTCACCTTAATTTAGTGCAAACACTGCTGACAAAATCTGATAATCAAGCAAATTCAAGGATTTTGAGCTGCCTTATTTTATTTCATAAGCACTGAACTACAAAGGTACTGCTTTGAAATGAGATAATGTTCTTTTGCCAAACATGAACCCTGATAAGATAAATGGACCATTTAGTATATTTACAGGAATAAAAATCAGCTTATAATATAATGTCATTTCAGACCAAAGTGTGAAAACATGGATTTAAAGAGAAAACTCTTGGATTTAAAGAGATGGATGGATGGATGGATGGATTGATAGACAAACAAACAGACAGACAGTCAAACTGGATCATCACAGGGGCAGTACTGTTTCCATTCCACTGGTACGGTGTTCTCAAGGGTACATCTTCAGTATTTTTTTGTCATAGTTCTAGCACATTCTGCTGTAATTACTTTATTGTAAGTTGTATTCCCTAAATATAATTTACATTTACATTTTTTATATAGTGTTGTCCTTTTTTCACCTGACCAAACGTGAGCTTAGGCCAAACCATTCTTTGCCATTCCAAAGTCTATGACTGATGAAATGTTTACGTTATGTAGTGGTTGTTTATTGAGGCAGTCATGGAGGTTAGAGGAGCAGCTTTGGGACCAAGAGGTTGCCGGTTTGAACCAGCAGGGAAAATACATTCACAGCTGAAGTGCCCTTGAGCAAGGCACCTAACCCCAACTGCTCCCAGGGTGCCATGGCAGATGGCAGCCCACTGCTCTAGGTGTGTGTGCATACTCACTGCCTCATAGTGTGTGTGCGAGTATGTGTGTAATCACTGCACAGATTGCACAGAAGAAGAGGATTAATGAAGAGTGTTTCTTCATCTTTAAACATTACAAAAGTTATAAACACCATTACAAAATGGTTCTTTAAAGAATCACTATTCAGGGACATGGCTCAGCAGGCTAAGACGCTAACACTATGACCAGAGGACTGCAAGTTCGAATCCCAGTCATGCTGTTTGCCATCAACAACCGGGGCTGGAGCCGGGGCGCTCTCTCTCTTCCTATCACTCACACATTGCAATGTCTGCTGGCTCGGGTGTCTACTGATTGGTCCATTTGAAACTAGAGACCCTGCATTTTCCTCCGAGTGCGTTGGCTCCCCAGGGGGACTATTGTATCAAGCAGTAGTTCGAAAAGAGGCAGTGGCTTGATTGCATGCAACGGAGGAGGACTGTGCATGTCTTCACCCTCCTAGAGTCAGGGACAGTGCAAAGTGATGGGAGAGTCACTAATGAGTTGGGTTAATTGTTGACTACCACATTGGGAAAGGGAGAAGATTTACAAAAATTAAAAAAATTAAAAAATAAATAAAAATTCACTATTCAAAAGTGCTTCTTCGATAGCATTACTTCAATAAATAAATATAGATCGACATTACATTAATCATACAAAATTAGTAAGCTATACAGCCATTTTAGAAAGAAAAGAGGACAGTTGGTCTGAACCTGGAGCTTGTGCTACTACTGAACTATAAGAAACAGCAGAAATCTCAGTGATTTTCTGAAGTGTTTTAGCTACATAACAATCAGTCATCATTAACCAACCACAAGACAGCTATCCTATCAGCGTTGAGACAGACAGCAGAATTCTCATACTGAGAGCCCTGTGTGTGTGTGTGTGTGTGTGTGTGTGTGTGTGTGTGTGTGTGTTGGAGGGTAGGAACAGAAGACCTGTCTGAAGACTACAGTAGATGATAGCAGAATCGTCTATAACTAAATACATCCAAGATGTCATTTAAGAGCAACTGAGTGAGGAGCCTGGAGGGAGGATCACAGCAGGAGTGTTAGGGAGAAGTACTCAGAGCAGAGACTTGTTTCAGAGTGCTTCAGAGTGATCAAAGGACTGTGGGGTCACTCTGTGTTTCTAATATTAGAGTTCCTAAATATAACATCTGCCTGTCATTAAAGCTTTGTATTAAAAGTAGGTAAAAGAAGTAGGAAGTTTCCTTTTTTGTTCATTTTTTCCCAGCATAGCAGGTTCAAGTAGACAGTAAATTATTCATAGTTGACTTCAGCTCAATTCAAACAGCAGAGACAACATGCCAACGCTAACTTTAAAGACCTGACAAACATTATGTCCTTTTCCTTATTTCCACTCCTCCAAAAAATATCTATAAGTTTGAAAACAAAAGATTCAGTGTGAAGCTTGTTTCAAATGGATTACAAAAATATCACCTGTGATTATCAAAGCATGCAACAGTTACTGAACAGGGAGGAACATCATTAGCAAAATTTTGTCAGAAATGACACAGTGGAAATACCCCCATACTCAACATTTGGCCCCTATTATCTTACATTAAAGTGCTTATTTCTAAATAAAAAAAAACAGTGCAAACTGGATGAATTAAGTTATAGTACTGTGGAATGGAAGCCCACACTGCAAACATTAAATCTTAGCAAGCATGGACAAAATTTTGATTTCAAAGGATGGGGACACAACTGGTTTGAGTGGGGGAGGGAGGTTGAACTACATGAACAGTGCCGTATCTACCCTACACTTCAAAGCAATATGAAGTTCAAAATATGTACAAAACTACAGCCTAGAGGCTTTTAAATACTAAGATGTCATAGTCGGAAATTTCAAAGACACAAAAAATGAACTTTTTAATAACACTTCACAGTTCACTGTGTTTTCTAGTAATTCTTCTAGTTTTCTATTGTTACTTTTAATCTTTTACAGCATGTTGCATAAAATTATGACCCAATTCTGTTTCACCTTGTTACTTCATTCCAAGTCATTACCACCAATTTTCGCGTATTTTTGGAATGTATGGTCTACAGACCTCATTTACATAAAATTATATCAAATTTTTGAGTAAAAATTATTTTGACAATTGTTAAATTTAGAGGTATGTAAATGGGTGATTTATTGGAACACTGGTTTAGAACCACAGTTTGTGTGATGCACCCTTTAGCACAACACCCCTGTTTATTGGCATCAAACAGTGATAACATCTAAAGATGTTGAAACTACTAAAAATTGGGTTAAAACCAACCATTAGACCAACGCATTATTAAAAAGTGGAAGGACAGTGGGGGAAACATCGTCTTCAAGGAAGGAATGTGGTTGGAAAAACATGTTGAATGATCATGATTGACAATCCCTTAAACATTTGATGAATTCAAATCGAAGAAAAACAAAAGTAGAACTCAGTTTAACAGTGAAAGTAAGAGCAGTGAAGGGAATTCAAGAGTAAGAAGAGAGGTTGCTGAAGTGATGCACCCATAATGCCTTGTGTCTACTGTACAAGCCTTTGGGGGCAGTGCTAAGATCTGGATTTGCTGCTGTTGGTCAGGTCTAGGTTCAGCAATGTTTTGTGCCCAAAGAATGAGGTCAGCTGATTACCTGAATATACTGAACAATCAGGTTATTCTATCAATGGATTTTTTCTTCCCTGAGAACACGGGCATAATCCTAGATGCCAGGCTTCATCGTGCTCAAATTGTGAAAGAGTGGTTCAAGGAGAATGAGACATAATTTTCACACATGGATTGGCCACCACAGAGTCCAGACCAGAACCCCATTGAGAGTCTTTAGGATGTTCTGGAGAAAAGTTTGGGCAGTGGTCCAAATCTCCCATCATATTGGGGGAAAATTAATGCAAATGTTGTGACATTGCAGAAGCTTGTTGAAACAATGCCACAATAAATGTGTACCATAATCAATGCTAAAGGTGGTCCAAGGAAATATTAGTGTGTTTTGTAAACTAAAAAATGTGAATTTCTTCTCCTGCTAATCTTTACCTAAAATGGAAACATGTAGATAAAGTGGGTCATTATGTTAAACAAGATGCTGTTGCAATGATGTATTCACCCACTCAATTTTTCACTGTTCCCAATTAAAATACTGCCGATTTTTCTATGTAGATTTGACATTTTTGAGATGATATAGACTGACCATTAACATGATGATTAAACACATTTTTCTAGATTTGCCACTTAAATTTCCTTCTCAGCTTTCAAGGCTTACCTAAACCTCAGTTTCTTTGCTGCATTTCATAAATATAACTGGTGTATAACTGACAACATAGCCTACAGCCTGCAGCCAACACAACATAATTAGCTTGCAAAGAAACTTTGCATTTGTGCCAAATATTGTTTGAAATGACAAACTAGTTCAATCTCTCCAACTATAGATAGTACTGTGGAGTCAGAGACCTGCAAAATTTCAAGCTCTTCTGAGATGCCTGATTGAGCTAATGAAGGACTTGATCATTAGCTGATGTGTTAAATCGGGCATGTCGGAGAACAAAAAAAAAAAAAAAAACACTTAGTCGGCCACTGTAGTGGCTCTTCAGGACTGCAGATGAAGAACCCTGGCCTTGAACTGTAACATAAAAATTACAAAGCAAAAACAAAAGGTAACATTGTCAGACAGCAACAGCAATCCATATTCATTTGTAAGCAACACAATATTAATGTTTAACTTAAGACTTTCTCCGCATCAGTCTTTCACATTGCTGTTGGGTGTCTTTATGCCATTCTGGGAGCAGAAATTCAGTCAGTTTGCATTTGTTTAATGAGTTACAACCATCCATCTTCCTCTCAATTCCATTCCAGAGTTTTTCAATGGGATTCATGTCTGGAGATTTGGCTTGTCACTTAATCATAAAGATGTTTATACTACACTATTACAAATTCAAAAAGTTTTTCAGGGAAATGTTTTAATTATGTTATGTTTTACTCAACTATCTGTGCTCATCTATATATTTTAGGTAAGATTGTTAAGCCCCAGTTAGCATATTTAAAAACAGTAGTTATATAGAACCAAACAGGTCTAGTATCTACACTTCATACCCTCCGGTCTACTTGAGCGGCTGTTTTCCAGGTTGTTAGCACTTGCACTTGGGACTCTAGCAAAAAAACAACCCTTTCCCGAAGAAGGGATTTGGAGCACGAAAAAGGAGAGAGATCTCTTGTGAGCAAACTACATCTACAAAAGACTGACACTTAGTTTGTGAATGTTGTAAGAGCATATTCCCCTCTGGCCCCGGAGTCTGTGCCTGAAAACTCAGAAAGTGCTGAGACATGCCAATTCAATTATTCTGTGGTTGAATTCTGGTTTTCTTTGCTACAGCTCTGAGGATGTCAGCATGGAGGGGTTGACTGTGATTGCAGCTGGAATTTTGTTAAGCCCATAAATGGAATCTATCACAAAAGGCCGTAAATTACACTCTCAAAGCAAAACACATGTTCAGCATTTGACTAGGGCTACAGGACATGAACAAAACACTGCAGTGCAACAGAATGACATCAGTAAACACCTGAAATGATCATGTGATATGGTTTAATATGGAAGCAGGTGACTCGGACAGATATATGTACAGTTTGGCAAACTTGCTGTTAGCTTATACATGGAATATCAGGATGGTTGGAGTATAGAGGGAGCCAAAATTGTCCTCCTCTTTTGCTAAGATCAAATTAAACACACGGTCTTAATACATACTACATAAATCGGCTTCATCCTTTAAACTCACGAGCTATAAATATGCTGTGGATAATATTCTGTGTAGTGCTGTCGTAGACTAAGCAATCAATCATGGGCAATACACTCAGTTTGTGCTTTAGCTATGTTCATAAATGTTTGCATAGACATTAAGGGAGTAATGCAGAGTAAAATGTAAAACAACCATAGTTTTGGCCATTTTCTCATAATGAAACAGCAATGTTATCTGTGAATTTCAGATATTTCTCAATATAGAGTTTTTTTATGCCACAAATGTTCAAAAATTTACGTTTAAGTGTTTTTTAAAGTGTTTTTACAGGTCACATAATACTGATCATTGTATTACTGATATTATTTCAATCATTCACTTACTTAATGTAACATCATTTTGATGTTAACACACAATGAGGGTCAGGTCCAGTCGCAGTATGTCAGGGCTAGTTGTAACACAATGTTAAGAACCCTCTCTAGAGACAAAAATCTACCAACTATGATGTGCAGGTGGCTTATATAAATAACAATGATTCGTATTGCTTAGCCAAGGTCTGTCTACAAGACAGAAATTCTCAGAACATTTTGTAATATTGACTGAAGTCCAGCAGCCGACAACCTCTCCACATTTCAAAATAGCAAAAAAAAAGACCACCTCAGCCTTTCTTGTGGTAAAGACAATAAACATTTAAAAGGGGACAAAAAGGCATTCAATTCACAGGGTACTGCTTCATAGAAAATGAGGTTTGAGAACGCAGATGCTGATTACAAGAATTTCAATCAAAATGTGAAATCCCATTTTCTCCATCGACACTTTTTGTTCGTTATCTCTCCAGAGATGGTACATTGATGATTAAATTCACACCTGACATACCTTTGTAAGGTGACACCTTTATATCTATCCTGACATGAGGGCACTGACGTTTAATCATTGATGTTGAGTCATTATAGAGCATTTACCATGTCAATAATCAATTATTCAAGCCCAACATGAGAAGGTACTCGCAGCTGTAAATCGTACAGTTTAGTGGAGCCTTATTCAAGCAATATGTGCACCAAATATGCAGCCTCTGGCTGGAGGATTGCATGTATGAGGGGTGAGGATGTCATATCCCATTACTACAGTGCTGCTCAGAGTGCTGTGGGATTGGTTGGGGATTTACATCTTTAAGCAGGTGGTCCCCATGGTTGTTAAAAGCCAGACAGGGAGCGGCAAGGAGAGACATGATTTCTGCAGTGAGCCTTCTAACCTCTTTAATATTAAGAGCCTGTCAAAATTAAAGTCTAGCACATCAAAAGCCTGTCATTAAGGCTCATCGCTCCAGCGTCAAATTATCAGCGTCATAATACGCCTTGAGGAATTCCATCTGACAAAAGGGGGATAATTTTAGGCATTCGGAACCCGCCTGCACTGTGCCAGGCACAAAACACAACAGTGAGTTTTAGCAAGCAGAGACACAGGTGGCTTTAACTGGGGGCCCACATTTCCATTACGCACATTGATTTCACTGCTATAGATGGTTAACGGACTCACATTAATGTCTTACACCTAGAGATATGTTTTTTGCTCTAACAATATTTTTGCATCTCTCAGCATTATGCAGACTCTCCAGTTACCTCTGTCAGGATATTTAGATTTAGATTGGCCGTGACCAAACTGCACAGCTCAGCACTAGTGTCTTCTATTACATCTGCATATGAGGAAATGGAATTACTGTACCTCAGACTGCACAAGGGCAGTCACATTTTTAAAGTGTGCACTTCATCAAGGTAAATCATATGTAAATTATATCCAGAAACTCACTCCTTAAACTGTGTTAAACTGAATGAGTAAGATATTTAAAAGCAAAATTTACACTATTGATCAATTTTCTGATTAAGTCTAGCCATGGATTGCACTACACTGCTCATCCAAAAGAACATATAGGCCAGCACTAAGCCTAATCTATGTCCATGATTCCAGCTGTATAGACACATCTTCAAATGAGTGAAATCAGTTACTTTGTGAAACCTCCCGTCTCATTCCTGTCACATGCAGTGTTTACGTTTTCCATGTGCCATCTTGTCTCCATGTCATGCACTCATTATGGTCAGCACCTACCTTGTCTCATCGCACAGCCCCGGCTGCGCATCCAGGCACTGATTGTGTTTGATATATATGCTTCCTCATGTGACACAGTCATGTTTTGTATCGTCATCATAATTCACTGTAGTGTTTTCATGTCTTGTTTTTTTCATAGTCACGTCACAGCCACAGTGTCTGTACTGTCAAACCTGTTTTTGCCATAGCCTTTAGTTCATGTCAAGTTTTGTTTTACAGCCACAATATTCATAGTAAAGCCTTGTTTTTGGAAACCACCGCGGCATCTGTCTTCTCCACTCAACAGCACAGCTGACTTACTTTAAGTGGTACCTCATATAATCTCAACTGAAATTCTCTGCTAATAGAATAGGACACTTCAGAACATCTGCACATGAGCCTGAGAACATCACTCCCAATATTAGACTCTAGCCTGTACAGCAGGCTGTAGAGCATCTATTCAACAAAGTAGGTATCAGTGTTGATGGTGATGTGACTCACTAATAAAATCTCCCACTTTGCAAAAGTAAAGTTTGTAGCACATAAAAGCAATAAGGGCAGTCAATGACAAACATACACTTAACCATACACTGATCATTTATGAGAAAGGCATTAGCAAAGCCAGAAGATCAGATTTTAGGTCTTTGCCATGGACCTATGTTGTGCCATTTTATTGTTTTCTGATTAAGAACACACAAACCCCTTGTTATAACAGTCTACTCCTCTGAGTTTACTGGCCTGTTATCATTGACCTCTACTGCAGAGTACATCCACAAACACATCCCCATATTTATTAGCAGCCAAAATTTATTGGGCCAGAGTAGCACGCTCAATATGTTAATAAAACACTCTGAAAGCTTGCCTGGAGGATATCCAGAGACAAAATGTCTATATTTTATTGTCACAAAAGGTAACAGTGATTGGTTTTTGTGTATTGAATTTTGTGGCTTCCTTTGCTTTTCATTTGGCTGTCTAGTTTTGAAGAAAAAAAAACAAAAACATAGGTTAGCTTTTGAAAAACCACCCAAGACTTAAGTATGAGATTGCCTGCACAATAAAAAAAGGCAAAATGCTGCAGTGGAGTGCACTCAGGGGTCCGTGACATGTATTGATGGTAATGCTTCATAATACCAAGGCTAAGAGTTGTCATCCAGGTCGAATAGACATTTCAGATTGTGACGCCTTGACTGAGCTACCTGTGCAGCAGCGTTGTCATGCCGATTTTATACTTTGACGCCACGGACTGACCAACTCTGCCTCAGGCAACAGTGCACTAAGTGTACACAGTTGAGCATTTTTGAAAACTTTGTAAAATATTTGGACACTTCCCCAAGCAGCATCCAGAATCCAATAATATACATTCATGTCACAGTAAAACCATAAAAAATGCATTACTGCCATGATATAATGGAATGTACATGTAAATATAACAGAATGGCATGTAAATAAATAAACAAATAAAATTACATTAAATTCAATATAAATATGTACTAGTTCATCTAAAAAATGTATATAATTAAAAACGTTCATTCATGTTCATCATTATTTCAAAGGTATGCTGTCATATTTGATATTCATTACATATAAAGGGATAATCAATTTATCAGTGTCTTATAGCTCATAAAAATCTGAAATCCAGAATCTAAAATTATTTGAATATTATGTAAATTACATTTCAAACAGTATTAACATTAACACAATAAAAAGCTTGAAATATGTCACTTGTGAAACCTTCCGCCACAGCCTTGTCTCTGTCTTGTGTCCAAGTTCTGTTTTGTTTACGCTTTTTTGTCTCCACCCACTTCACGCCCTCATCTTGTCCCCTGACCCCCATAGCCCTGGTCCCCAATCCCAGGTCTGTTTATATTTGGTTTAAAGGTTCCCTCAAGTCTCACAGTCCTCGTCCGTCATTGATTATCATGCATAGTCATGTTTGTCGTACAGGTCATGTATTGTCTTCAAGTCAAGTGTTTTGTTTACAGCCACAATTTTGTTTTATGCTAATGTATTTATAATACCACAGCCGCAGTTTTGTTTTGCTTCCTAGCTTCAGTTTTAAGTTCTGTTAATAGAGCTTTGCTTTTGTATCCACGCTGCCTCCAGCTCCTCCACACCTTCTGATATCACTTTATGTATAATGAATATAAAATGAATGACAGTTTACCTTTTTGAATTAAATGCATCTGTCTCTGGACTAACCTGGCCCCTTCCCCAGGACTATATATACAGTTTACTACCTTTGCACAAGCCTTAATAAATCAAGTTATCCTGTTCCTTCTTGCTCTATTGAATTTTTATATACATTAATTGGTGTTAATTTGCACTTTTTACTGAAATTGATAAATGTAGGTAAGGATGGTAATTCTTTAAGTACACTTTTTTCAGATCTAAACTGCCCAGGATGTGATTTGTAGAACAAATTAAATAAAGGATTTGGCTTATATTCACACTTAACATATGCATAACGGTTCTTTAAGGATTGTCCAGGAAAATAAATGGTACTATATAGAACTCCGAGCAAGCAAAAAATGGATGGATGGATGGATGAATGAATGAATAAAACTGCTTGGTTGCATTTGCAAGTTGGACATCCTAACAATTGTGGAACCCTTTTGCTGCTATATAGCATTATTTTCAAAAAGGTTCTATACAGGACAATAGCCAACACATTCTGCATGCAAGTTGTACTTCTAATGCTTCTAATCCCTCAGACCCATTTGCTTCACTGAAGAACCCTTGAAGAACCATCTTTTTTAGGACTGCTGTGAAAATTGATGCACAGTTACATTACTATACATTAAACTTCCAGCTGCAGTGCAGTTCAGACAAGTCCAGATTAACAGGCAAGAAAGTAAAAGCATACATCATGCAATTAGTGAAGGGAATAAAAAGTAGCAGAGAACAACAAATAATTCTTGAGTGCTTTTTACATCACCAAGCACAAATCCAGAGATGCATAAATTACTGGATGTGACTGTAACATTGACATTTGCGGAAGCTGCATTTTTAAAGGTCCCTTGATTTAAGCTTTAAATGGGATTTGCGTTCCTAATGAACAATAATGCAGGATGGCAAGCACTCAATTTTTAACTTCTTCACATTGCGTGCACAAGAAGAGAAGACAACACGTCGGACAAATGCTACACAACTATCAAAAATGCTTATCACACTGTGAAACACACAGAAACTCAAAACCAACAACCTGGTCATCACAACAGTGAAATGGTGGTCTGCTTTGAATCCACAAACTGGGCTGTGTTGAGGTGGCAACAGACAGACTGGACGAATACACAGACACTGCGACGCCATACATCAGTTTCTGTGAATGCAGCTGTATTTCAACCAAATTACATGTCAAATACTGTACCAACAAACCTTGATTTTCAGCAGAACTCATACAGATTTGGAAGGAAAAGGAGGCAGTGTTCAAAGGTGGAGACAAGACTGTCTAAAAAGAGACTAAATACAGACAAGAGAAAAGGATTAATGCTGTACAGGAAGTACTCAGACTAATGACTCATCTTCAGCCTGGAAAGGTCTTCAGCTTCTCACTGGCTACCATGTGAAGAAGACCTCCTCCTCCTGGACAACAGACAGTTCACCAACGACCTGAATGAGTTCTTCTGAAGATTTGAATACACAAAAGACAATCTACAGTCTGTCTCACCCCATCAAATCCCTCCTCCTCCCCCAGGCTAGATCTCTCACCCCTGTGCCCTGCTTGTCTCTCCATCAGCTTGCAGGATGTTCGCAGCCTCTTCAGCAGACAGAAAGTGAGGAAAGCCCCAGGGCCTGACTCAGTCTCTCCATCCACCCAAAAACACTTCTGTGATCAACTAGCAAGAATCTTCACCGGCATCTTCAACAAATCACTGGAACTCTGCTGTGCTCCAGCATGCTTCAAGACCTCCACCATCACCCCAGTTCCCAAGAAACCAACCATCACTGGACTTAATGACTACAGGCCTGTCAGACTGACTTCTGTAGTGGTGAAGGTCTTCGAACGTCTGGTCATTAGCCCACCTAAAGACCATTACAGACCCTCTGCTGGACACCCTACAGTTTGCATACAGAGCAAACAGGTCTGTCAATGACGTTGTCTAGCTTGACACTGCACCACATCCCACAACATCTCAACAGTCCAGGAACCTATGCTAGGGTTCTGTTTGTGGACTTTAGCTCAGCTTTTAACACCATTGTTCCACAGCCACTTCAAACCAAACTGTCCAAGCTGTCAGTGCCGGTCTCCATGCGTGAGTGGATTGTGGACTTCCTGACAGACAGGAGTCAGCAGGTACGGTTGGGTAAATACACCTTGGACCTCCGGACACTCAATGTTGTGTTCCATCACCCCTTCTCTCATCCTCTAATTCAACGATGGTGTCTCCAAGGATCCAGCTGTAAAAATCCTAAAATTTGCAAATGACTCCTCTCTGGTAGGCCTCATAGCCATCAGTGGTGAATCTGCCCACAGAAAGAAGGTTGAGCAGCTGGTCTTCTGGTGCAACAACAACCACCTGCTGCTAAACACAGGAAAGAATGTAGAGATGGCGGTGTATTTCCAATGAAACCCACCCTCCCTATGTCCCCTTTAAAGGCTCAAAGGCTCTGCAGTTTCCACTGTGGAGTCACTCAAGTTCCTGGGCACCACCATATCCAGCGACCTGAAGTGGGAGAAGAACATCTCTAAGAAAGCACAGCAAAGAATGTTCTTCCTGAGACAGCTGAAGGAATTCAACCTGCCACAGACCCTGATGACCCAGTTTTGCACAGAGATCTTCGAGTCCATTCTGACTGCATCCATAACCATCTGGTTATATTCCTACACCTCCCAAGAATGAGCCAAACTCCAGCGCATCATCAGGACAGCAGAGCGGATCATTGGATGCAACTGACCCATCACATCCTGGACGTCACCTCTTCTAGACACTCCCCTCTGGTAGAAGACTCAGGACCATCAAAACCAGCACAACATGGCACACTAACATCTTATTCCCCAGAGCTGTTGCGCTCCTAAACAACAGTGGACACCTGATACTCTAGTCCATAAACCAACCTAAAACTGAACTGAACTTCAAATTTTACTGAACTGAACCTGGATTCAACCACAAAACAATACTTCTACATGTTGCACATGTAGCACTATGCATTGCACATAGTGCAAATGAGCACTATGCTTACTTGTACCGATGTTCAATTCCTGTAAATGTTTATATCATCTGTACTTTCTGTATATTACTGTGTGCATAATTGCCTACTCAGGCTATATATGGATGCATAGTATTCATACCTATTCAATTACAGCTATTTTACATCTCTCTTAGCTCCCTCAGCTCTTTATTACTATTATTATACCTTATTACTTTATTATTCTCTATTCTACTTACTGTTTATTGTGCTTGTTACATGTCATAGACGGGCTGCTCTCACCAAGTCAGTTTCCTTGTATTTGTACCATACTTGGAGAAATAAAGAGATTCTGATTCTGATTGTAGGGTGCAATATGTAATCTCATACCAAAAACAACATTACATTAAGCAAACTGGAGTCTAATTACAAAATGATCCCCCAAAAGAAGATCATAAATCAATAATAGTTTCTGTTACAATGACAGTGTTGGGAAAATAAACTAATAAATTCTGATGAGATGCCTTTTGGACTTTCTTTTGGTAGACTGTTGTTTACACATATGCACAGAGTTGAATAATACTGTGAGAATTCAGGTTTTTTTGTAATAAGTATTGCAATAGTCAGAAAGAAAAAATAAATCCCAAATGGAGATAATTAACATATAGCAATGGAAAAGGTCTGCTTAGTGCCTCAGTTAAAGCAATAGCTCAATATCCTGGTTAGAGCTGCACATCATGGACTAAAATACAATTACTGCATTATTTGTTCCAGTCTTTCTTGAGCTATATTCTTTATAACCAACATTACTTGTTTGTAGGATTGTTTGAATGTCTCAACATCTGTGATTGCTCAGAATGCTCAGCACACAATAAAACATTCAACGACGGGTTAGAAGCTCATCTGCATGTTACACACTTAATGATTAAAACGTGATGTATTCAAAGTGATGTGTTTGATCATTATGACATATTTTGTCTATGTCATCTTAGACTTAAAGGATCATGATAAGAAGTTCATCAACATCTAAAATCTACTTAACCAGAACCGCTTCTTTTCTAGGGGTCTGTCTATGCCAAGTTGGACAATAAATCTAATATACTGTTCACATGAAGGCACCTGTGGTCTGGGGGTTAAGGATCCAGTCTTGTGATCAAAAGGTTGCTGGTTTAATCCCCTGACAGGACATTACTGATGTTTCCTTGACCAAAACACCTAACACTGAACTGCTTCCCAGGCACCACGGATAGGGGCTGCCCATTGGCACGTGTGCTCACTGCCTCCTAGTGTGTTCACCAGTGTCTGTGTGTGCATATGTATGTTAAATTCAGAGTTGTGTAAGCATGTTGCCAATGATTGTCAACTTTCACTTTCATAGGCTAAACATGCAGTGAACGATGTTAAGGGTGGACAATACAACAAAACTATAATGTCTCAACTCTTGATATCACAATATTTTCTCTTTTTCTGAGGTTTGTTAATATACTAGAACAGATATAATGCCATGAAATGTCAATAAAGCAGAAATGAACTATTTAAGAAGAGCAGTAGGAAAGAAATCTAACAATTATGTAAAATGAATTAACAAAAGATAAAATAAGAGAATAATTGACATCCAATTAACTGCTGCTGTTCAGTTTATGCTGATGCTATACACTGGTTGGTGTTAATAAGAAACACTCTAAAATTGTTTATATATGTCTATGTAATGTCTGTTTTTTATGTATAGAAAATATATAAATATAATACACTCATGTGGCATAATCTATGGTGATAGCACTAACTACATATTGGCACAGCCACTCCTGTTTTGATATAAATATTCTAAAATAATGGAAACACCCTCATCAGGGCTTGCTATAATCAATGGATTTAGTGACTGTGTGGAATACAGAGTATATCAATTCCAATACACACTACATTTTGGAAGGTGTAAGTGCATCTAATTCAGACTACACTCTGGGGTAGGTATATGCTCCACATTTTAGCACTTTAGGCTATTTGCCATTCCACCCGAGTGGACTTGGCAATTTGCGTCCAACCAAAACGAACATGATGCAGGTGCTGTCATTTCTGCCTCCCTATTAAACACAGTGCTAAGACAAAAAATGGCAGACTGCTTATTTCAGGATGGTCATGGCTAATGCACATTATAATTGGCCTGAACATGGGACAATAAATCTTGATATGTTTACAGCAAGAACACATAGAGACTCTTAAGCCTGCTATGCTGCAGGGAATCAGGGCATGAATACCGCCAGACTAATTTCCATCTATTTAGTGCATTTTCTACCCAAGAATAAGACAACAGGGTGTGTTCAGACAGAAAAAGAGGAACGCTGCTTTAATGACAGACAAATGACCCAACTTATTCTCAGGTTTGGTTTCATTGCTTAAAATGCAAACGTGATGAACATTTTGGGGTTTTCATAGATGCTTTAAATATGAAAGTAATTATTTCACTCATCACACCAGGGTTTATGTATTCATGCAAGTGCACACAGACACACATACACACTCTGACACACACACACACACAACCTACAAAGGCAAACACCCAAGAGATTAGACACAGGCAACTAAAACAATTGGGCACGTACATCAAAGAACCCATGCAGGGAAGCACACACTTCATACATGACATCACACAAACATGATCCAAAACCAGGGGCGTACTGCCAAGGTTATCTAGGCTTTAAATAATTTAAATGCAAAAATAAAAAAAATTAAATTCACATTATTACAACCTGACAGATCGTCTTCGCTTGACTTGACTATGGACTTAGACTGACAGTATGAAGAAGTGCTGGGAATAATCACAATATTCCTTGCAAATCATATCCTGAAGCTAAATAGTGCATATATGTTTCCACTCAGGCTTAAGTTTGAAATGCAGGGCTATTCCCTACAACCAAATGAGATACTAATTTGCATATTCCGCCTATCATATCATAACTGTAAAGACCAATACTGCAAAATACAGCTTAACAAATGACATTCTATGTTCAGGCTAACAGTGCTGCACCATTCGACTACTGGAAATACGTTTTCAGTTCAAAACTAGAACAGTGTGACAGTGATGATATTGTTCACTAGCTCTGCTGTGAGATGTTATGTTAGTATTAAGCTAACTGTGGTAAACTTAACCTCTTCAGCATTTGGTTCCAACTTTTTGACATTTCAGTTTTAAACATGGACATATGAAGCTAGCAGCAGTATCGTGACTTCTTCAGTAAAAAGACTTGGCAAAGAATGGACATCACTGATTTCTAACAGCTGACAGAAACCTAATAGCTTTGTTATAGCTAATATTCACAGTCAGTGTCCTGTCAAAGACTTGTTTTAATGAGCATGTGCCTTTGTAAATGACTGGTTGAGTGGTTGAACTGTCCCTTCAAGTTAATGAGTGGACTGATATGATTTTAAAATGTAAAAGTAAAATGTTAGAACTGTGTAATGTATCAATCAGTCTTTGACATCACAGTACGTTTGCATTTTTTTTTTTTTTGCACTTTTTTCTACAATGACCTATCTTTGCACTTTTGTAAATATTCAGAAGTTAATATTAGATTCATCGTGTTCAAAGCAAATAAAGCAATTATTATCAATAAACTGCTTCATCGTTGACTGTAATGTAAGGAGTACTAACAGTATGAAATGCAGTTGAGATGCAGATGTTAGCAAAAGAGTAAAAAGTCATAGAAACAGACACAACATAACTTGAATGTGTTTGTAATCAAAGTCTACAGTAAAGAGAGCTTCAGTGTATTAATAACTGATTCCTTATTCACAAGCACATTTAGCAAGCCCCTGAAATTCAAATCAGCTTATTAAATATCTATTTCCAAGCCAGGCTTACATTTCCTGATTTGAAGCATCAGATGTAAAAAAGACTTTCCAGTAAGTGCAGGCTATTTACAGAGCTCTTCACGATGTCAACTGCATTCTACATTCTGCAGTTCTCTAAAATCCTAATGCAGAAGTGTAACACCTTTATCACAAGTGAACTAAATACTGTATAAGATCATTCTCCAGTACATGTAATGAGTATGCTTTAGAAATGGCAGCTGATTTGACAAATATGAATTTATTCGGATGAAATAAAGGCTTATTTTAAAAACTATGAAAGAAATCACATACCACTGGTATCAGTAGTAGCCCATATTGGTTATGATTGCTGTTTATTTCACATAGTCCAGACCTGCCAACCTTGGATATTTTTTGAGTAGCAACTTAATGTGGTGGCACGGCAGAGCATGGCATGGCACGGTGCGGCATGAGGTCAGGCATATTTGCTGATCAGTATTGATTGCGTTCACATGCTCACTCATCACAACTTATCACTAAGCACATAGTTACCACTCACCACCACATGTAGTTATTCAACATACAAGTATTAAGAACATTTTTTTACAGTATTGATACAAACTCATTTACTCATAATAAAGTATTTGCTGTACAACGTCACATTTTTAACCAGTTACATATAACTACCTATATTTACTCTCTGACCACATATGCATCACCATACGTCAATATGCACCATCTTTAACTAGTCATACTGTACATCCCTATACACAATATTATACAATACTTTCCCATTTACACGTCCCTATGCACCATTATATACACTCTGTAACCAGTTATACATCTCTATATACAATTACATTCAATCCTTAAGCAGTCATACATCCCTAAATGCCACTATATACTATTTTACCATTATAAACAATGTTAAATATCCCAATATACCATCATACAGAATTCTTCACCAGATATGCATCATTACACAAAGTAGTATACAGACCTTAAACTTTCATATGCACCATTATATACACTCTTTTACCAGTTATACATCTCTATATACAGTTGCATTCAATCCTTAAGCAGTCACACAGAGATAATGCACAGATAGCTAAACTTAACAGCTTTTCGCGTATTTTGAACTGACAAATTGTAAAGGCGTAATTTGATTTCTAAATGCATATTTTCTACGTAAAATGCATGAAGGTTGGCAGGTCTGCACAGTGTATACATAACATCTGTAAGATCTGTTTTTGTCTGCCTAAATTTACTGGAATAAGGTGGATCAAACAACATGACAGGATGGAATGAAACAGAAGCCTCCTACTGAAATTGTCATAGTGACATCAAGCCCATGAAATTTGTCATTTTTATGGAAAATTGTTTAATTTAAATTTTATTTATTTATAATAATTTAAAGTTTAATTAAAGATGCATGGTTAATAAATTCAGCTGACCACTCAATAAGACTATGATGGATTTCACTTTAAAGAAAATTACGCACAGGACCACTAGAGAACCTGAATTTATAATGTTGATGCCTGCAATTACACTTTATTTGATTATTGTTAGGTCAATAAAGCCTAGAAGTACAGGGCACTGTACGCCACTGGCCACAAAATACAGCTTACTACACTGCACATACACACTCACTCACACTCACACACACAGATGCAGTGTCTACATCCCATCATGCAACAGACACATTAAAAAAAATGACTGTCTTGGTGCTTACCTCTGCAGATGGGGACAGGAAAGTCCCAGACTGCTGCATTGCCTGCGTTGGTCACACAGGTTAGCTGGGGATGGCCATCCAGCACGTAGCCTGTTACACAGCTGTAGCGGATCTTGTCCCCTACATTGAAGCGTGTCCCATACAGGATGCCCTTGGGTGGGACACCTGGGTTCCCACATGAGCTGCTCTGCAGTTCTATGAGAGGAAAAATAAGACATAATGTAACCAAAACTAGAGTTCTATCACAAAGAGTAGAGCCCAGTGGACTACAGAATACCTTTATAATGAGCACAACAGCACCAGATGTTTCTGAACAGAGTTTTTATAGGCCTACACTGCAGTCAGTGTTAATCCATGAAAATTTCTGGGAAGGCTGGGAGGTAAAGACATTTTAATGGAACATACTCTAGTTATCTTTAACCATACTGTCACAATTAGCCAAATGATAAGGAACCATCCCAATTACTTCAAACATAGAGCACAGCTTTGTCAAAAGAGAAGCAAAACAACATAAAAAGTAGGCTATA
The DNA here is from genome assembly GCA_036984385.1 of Crenuchus spilurus. Classification (NCBI taxonomy): domain Eukaryota; kingdom Metazoa; phylum Chordata; class Actinopteri; order Characiformes; family Crenuchidae; genus Crenuchus; species Crenuchus spilurus. The sequence goes on from BRDA01010558.1 coordinate 75,153, forward strand.
TAAGTGCTGTCTACTGAAAAATGATCAATGTAACATTCTATAAATAAATGAAGTGGCTTGTTTCATCTAAGGATCTAACAGCAAAACTTACCAAGTTGTTTGTATGGAAACTGCATTCTCCATTGCAGACCCAACAAATATTCCAAGTTTATAGCCATATTAGCCAACTTTACTTGTGAAAATCAGAACTTGTAATAAGATAAGATAATCCTTTATTCGTCACACAGTGGGGAAATTCACACAGGGACAGTGAAGCACTCAGTAATAGAAGTTGGTATTAAAGAGATTCTCAACAATGCACAGACATATATATATATATATATATATATATATATATATATAAAACTGAGCAATATTTACGACTAAAAGTTCATGACTGTTGAACATGGGATATTGCACATTGGTGGATTGAAATGTTGCACATAATGCTGTATAAATAAACAAGTATCACAGTATGGTAATGAATGAATACTGTACATTATATATATATATATATATGTGTGTGTGTGTGTGTGTGTGTGTGTGTGTGCGTGTGTGTGTGTGTGTTGTATGTTGTCCAGAAATATTCCCAATCAGATATTTGCATCAGTGAAGTTATAAGATATAGGTTATAAATTATAAGTGGTCTTATAGTGTTTGTGTGGACATCCCAGGACAGAGTGGGCCCTCCGAATCAGTTTGTCTAATCTCCTTCTGTCTATGCTTCCATGTAAAGTTTTTTTTAACAATGTTATTTTACTCCTTATTTTTTTCTTATCATGTTAGTGTCTGATTAAAGAATAACACCTATTTGATAACCTTATTTCAGGGCAAATTATAGAGGAGACTCAGCTTCCTCTGACAGACTATAATTGCAATGTTTCTCCTAGATATTTTTCATGCCAGTCGTAGACCCTCTACTGCTATTATGGTTGTCATTCATTCATACATGGTGTCAAATGGGTGGGCCAAGTATCAGGTCATGTAATTATTTTTAAAAATACAATTTGAATATACATACATTCATTTAATATACATATTCTCTACATGAGACATGCTTTGGGTTTGTGAATGCGACTTTTTTTCTGGAATTTATTTATGATTTTTTGTAAATCAGTTGCCAGTAGTAGGCTAACCAATGCCTACTAAATTACTTCTTTTCTTTAATCAAAGCAAATTATGCGTAGTCCCTGCAGTACTTAAAACAACAAAATATAATAATAATTTGTGTATTATATACAATAAACAGTGATTATTTACACATTACAAGCCACCAGTATTGCACATATCTGATATATTGTTTTTATAAGTCATATGAGGTGTGAATTAGAGGCTATGATATACACAGATGTACACATTTTACTTATAAGTCATATAAGTTATGAATTAGAAGTTATGTAATTTAATTACATATATATATTTTTAACAATGACATTGTACACAAAGGAATGTTGAATTTAGTTTTTAGTCCAGTGTGTGCCGTGCGCGCGTGAACACTCTCGTCAGAGGGGCAGAAGGAGAGGAGCGGATGTTGGTGAATGGGTTCTGGGTTGGATGTAATATCCGGAGCTATTGAGAAGACACGGGGTTATAGTTCCGTATCCCGGCCCTAGTACCGCCCCTGATCCTCACTTGAATCAGATTAACTATACAGAGTACCTGCAATGTACTTACAAATGTATTAAAACAGCAAAATATTACTTAGGTTTAAATTAATACTTATTAGCACAGAGAGAGCGTGTGTGTGCGTGTGTGAGAGAGAGAAAGAGAGGAAGCGAGTCAGAAAAAGCCTGTGTGTGTGTGTGTGTGTCTGACCGTCTGCAGGCTCCGTCGTTTCTGACGCATCACTTCATGATCACGTGACTTCATGATCACGTGACGCTCTGCCAATATTTTGAGTTTATGACTTTCTTACTGGCTGATTTGCTGTGTTTATGTGCATTATGCAGGTAATCTCTGCATGATTATTATCTTTTTCTAGACTATTTATTAATTTGCGGAATTTTTCGACATGTATATCTGGTCCTGCTCCCGCGTCGTCTAGACTGACTCACTACCCGCTCCTGCGACTAACAATTAATTTTGGTCCCGCGCCGCAAGGTATTGTGACGGGTCCCGGGGTAATGCAGACCTCTACCCCCAAACACACAGGCTTCCATTGGGTTCTACCTTACTACAAAGTAGTAAGACTCAAACTGTCTTGAAGTTATATTCAGCCACCAATAACTAGAGTAGGCTATGCTAGTTAACTACCTATGTCAGCAAAATACAGCTAAAAAATATGCTAATAAACTATTCCCAATCGCAAATGTTTAACAAAGCCATTTATGTAAAACATCAGCATACATTGCAAAATGTTGAACCAGATAGCGGAAAGATAATTACAAACTGCAAAAACATTTACTTTAGCTACTTGCTAAAAATTTGAACACACTATTAGCATGACATGCTAGCTGGAAATTGTGTAATGACTGTATTTTCTAAGGAAAAGGTCAGTAATAAAGTGAATTTAAATGGTACATCTTTAGGACACCCCCAGACCCCAGCGTCTGCATCTTCATTATAATATATACTGTCTATACATCATACCAGCCACTGGTGTGACAAGAATATGTCACATGCATTATCACACTGACATGAAAAGTATTATAGGGAGCCTCAAGGAGAATTTGTATGCATGCAATTCTACAACCCAGGATTACGACTTTGCTGCAGGTTGCATTTAGTGTCATAATATTCAATAACCTTTCAAAACCTCAGGCAGATACCTTCATATGGGAATCATGAGTTATTATTCATGAAGTAGAACATAGTTGTATTCATATAACATGATCCATGTTGTTCCTTTCTCCCATCTTCACTGCCTGAAGTCACTAAGGTACAGACTTTGCAACATACCATGAAATTTAAAACCGCACTTCTGCATGTACATTTCATTATTCACAGTTGTTGTGTGCATCCTACAAATACATTTAAAAAAATGCATAATATAAGGAATTTCTCACAGGAATGTCTTCTTTCATATATGCAAGCACGAAACCATCAAAACTAACACCAGCTTCTAGTGACCTCTAAAGGTAAAACCGGTTTCTTGTGAGCACTACAAATAACATATGTATTTTGCAAAACCTTGCCTCCAGCGATGGATTGGCACCCTGTCCTGGCTGTTGTTAAATTTGTGTAATGCTCTACACAGTGGCCAATGAAAGGGTAAGGGGATTCACCAAGACCACTAACCGGGATGAAGCAGTTATGAATGTAGATGGATGGAAAAAACTTGCCTTTAAGGTCCAATTAGTCAGTTGTTTTTGTAGGGAGTAATGCAGTACATACCGGAGTGAAGATATGTGACCCCGCCAGGGAAAACCAGGTCAAAGTCATTCTTTTTTTTCAAAATTTGTTTTTTTCAAAACAACTTTTTTATGAATTTAAGTTTTGTTTTTGATCAAAATATGTACTCTGATAGATATCTGAGACTGTTATCTTTCATTTACAGCAATAATACAGAGTGGCTAAGTTTTGTTGCTAATGTGAGTGACACGATATTGACACGATACCTCAATAAGTTGCCCAGTGACTTTGGCCTGGTTTTCCCTGGCGGGGTCACATATATGTAATGATAAAAAGCATTAGCAGAAAAAATGTAGCCTCTAGTTTTAATTTTAGCATATGCTTCTATTAACTACTGGCTTTTGAACCTAGTTACTGTATCATTATGCACTCATGGTTTTGACAATGCAAAGCAGGACTTCCTTGTCATAAACACATATTGTCAAATATTGCTAAGACCAATGGTCTTTTCTGTTATGTTTCTCTTGTGCATTGACACACTAGTTCTAGGAAAAAAAACTTGAACTCATAGCACCAAGAGTGGTTCTTCTATGACATTGCTCCAAAGAGCCACCTTTATGATCACAACGTTTTGGTCACATCTGAAGGGCAGGGCCCATGGGAATCTCCTCCATGCTGGCTCTACTGCTGATTATGTGTAATCTGGTGAATGTTAGACAGCTTTGTAGACGATTCCCTTTCTTAGCAAATGTGCTATAACAAAGCATGTGGTAGCAGCTGTCTTGTCTGTAGATTACTGTCAAGGCAGCAATGCATTCAATACATACAGTGGTGCTTGAAAGTTTGTGAACCCTTTAGAATGTTCTATGTTTCTGCATAATTATGATCTAAAACATCCTCAGATTTTTACACAAGTCCTAAAAGTAGATAAAGAGAATCCAGTTAAACAAAGACAAAAATATACTTGGTCATTTATTTATTTAGGAAAGTGATCCAATATCACATATTTGTGAGTGAAAAAAGTATGTGAACCTTTGCTTCCAGTATCTGGTTTTTATGCTGGAATGCAGTATTTTCCTTTCTCCAAACTTAATGCTTTTTAGTTAACCAAAAAGTTATATTTTGGTCTCATCCGTCCACAAAACATTCTTACAATAGCCTTCTGGCTTGTCCATGTGATCTATAGCAAACTGCAGACAAGCAGCAATGTTCTTTTTGGAAAGCAGTGGCTTTCTCCTTACAACCCTGCCATGCATACCATTGTTGTTCAGTGTTCTCCTGATGGTGGACTCATGAATATTTACATTAGCCAATGTGAGAGAGGCCTTCAGTTGCTTAGAAGTTAACCTGGGGTCTTCTGTGATCTTGCGGTCTATTACACGCCTTGCTCTTGAATAGGGCTGCCATAATTAGTCGACTAGTCACGATTATGTCAACTATTAAAATAGTCGACGACTAATTTAATAGTCGATGTGTCATTTGTTTTGTTTTTTTTTTTACTTTCTTTTTTTTCTCCAAACTGCTGTGTTTTTCTCACCTTCCACTGTTGCGCCTGCCTTTCTGTCCTTGACGCACATGCGCAGTAGTGGTAACCAGGGTATGCCCTGGATGACGTCACAGGACGTTATACAAACAGGCTCATCATGGCTAGCCAGCAACGGAGCTCAAAAGAGTGGGATCATTTTAAGAAAATGAAAGAGAAACGTGTGCAATGTAATATCTGCAAGTCAGAACGTGCCTTCCACAGCACCACAACTGCAATGCACGAGCACCTGAGAATGAAGCATGTTGTGGCTGATTGTGACAATGATGAAGAGGGACCGTCATCTCGGTAAGCTAAATTGCTAGTTAGCTGCTAAACAGAGTGTAAACAGAGAGTTAACTTGCTGCTTGCTCATTTTTATAGCTGTAAAAGTGAACATTAGTGATGACGATTTGATTAATTAGCCTTAGTACACATTCATGTGTTTTCTGTAATGTTATAACAGTCATGTGATTGAATAGCAATGCTAATGTTTTCTAATGTTACGTTTCAGTGCTACGTTTACACTTTATGCTAAACAGTTAAATAATTGTTGCAACAAGCTGCATATTTCATTAAAGGTTTAATGAACTATGGTCTTAATTGTTTTTATTTTTAGTTAGCATAGAGCTGAAATCTAATGACGGTTATATAATAGCAGCTGCATTTTAGTGCGATAAGCTGTATGTTTTATACTCAATTAACGTATGATCCGATTAGTCGACTAATCGCAAAAATAATCGACGATTGGTCGACTATAAAAATAATCGTTTGTGGCAGCCCTACTCTTGAAGTGATCTTTGTTGGTTGACCACTCCTGGGGAGGGTAACAATAGTCTTGAATTTCCTCCATTGGTACACAATCTGTCTGATTGTGAATTGGTGGAGTCCAAACTATTTAGAGATGGTTTTGTAACCTTTTCCAGCCTGATGAGCATCAACAACTCTTTTTCTGAGCTCCTCAGAAATCTCCCTTGTTCATGCCATGATACATAAACATGTGTTGTGAAGTGCAGACTTTGATAGATCCTTGTTCTTTAAATAAAACAGGGTGCCCAATCACACCTGATTGTCATTCCATTGATTGAAAACACCTGACTCTAATTTCAACTTGAAATGAACTGCTTATCCTAGATTCACATACTTTTGACACTCATAAATATGGCATACTGGATCATTTTCCTAAATAAAATAAATCTCCAAGTATAATATTTTTGTCTCATTTGTTTAACTGGGTTCTCTTTATCTACTTTTAGGACTTGTGTGAAAATCTGATGATGTTTTAGGTCATATTTAAATATCAATCTAAAATAAATATAGAAAATTCTAAAGGGTTCCCAAACTTTCAAGCACCACTGCAATACGCTGTCCTGTCTAACTCAAATCATTTTAGGCAGGACCCACTATCAACAATGTAGATTAAAGTATTTTACTTCATTTAAACTGGCTGTAAATGACACTGCTTATCAAGACATTATGTCTGGTGAGACAACAAGCAGCAATAGCAAAGGTAATTAAGGGTCCTGTAATTTCTGATGAGTTTTGGGAAAGATCCAAGACTTCCATTAACAAGTGAATGATTGGTGTAATAATGTACTTTTTCAAAAGTCTACATCGGGTACAATGACCAAAACAAATGTATGCAATTTTTGTTTTTTGTTATCTATATAAACATAAAATATTCACATTCTTCCTAAAGAATCATGCAGTTGGATGGGAAACATGCCAGTCTATGGCATGCTGCGCTGCTTTAAATCCACTGAAACAGGACTAATTATGCTCTCTTTCAAAGAAACATGCAGATAGTCATTGTTCTTTAAGTACTTAAGTACTCTCTTAAAAATACAGTTGAGTATTCTATGAACAGTGTCATACAGAAGAATCACCTTTGATTCCCTAAAGCACCATGTTTGAATAATTAATAATCTAAAAGGTTCAAGGCTGTACCAGATTAAATGTTATTACTGGAGCTTTTACATTATATAGAGGCTTTTTAAACTTCAAAAATGTTTCTCACACTCACACATCTCAATTAAAACAATGGTCCTCTAAAGATCTATTCACTGAAAGGTTCATTAGGGACTGTTTTCATACTAAGAACCCTTGTAGTTGCTTTATTCAGTGATATGATGTGACCAGAAAAAACATTTACATATAATTGATTATGATAATGCCAAAACATATCTAACAGTAGCTACATAACTAGTGCTGAGCGTGTGACGAAAAGGTTTAATTTTGATACAGTTATTCTGCCCTGCACACTACCAGGTCTAAAGTCAGTTCCACTTCTGCCAAAAACAAGCCCATCAAATCATCAACATTAAATGCTTTTGATTATTTCATTTGCAAACAGGAGTTCATTAAAAACGAAAGGTCTTATTAGTAGAGAGAATGTTTTTTTTTCTTGCTGAGAATGACAATAGACTACAATAGAAATTATATGAAATGTTACAATTCCCTGGTGTGTGTGTGTGTGTGTGTGTGTGACTAAGTAACTAATCCCCCTTGTGTAAACGCTAAATTCTAGACTAACTTGCTCTCACTGTAAGTTATTTACACACATTATACACTTCATTACATATTTTCATGATGAATTTTATGGCTACATATTGGTAAGAACCTGGTGATAACATATGTTTCATAACAAAAGGGTTACAATTCTATACACTGTGAAACATTGCAATATTGTAAGCAAGGCAGTATATTTGAAGAGTCTGAAGTTGAGGTGAAGAGTCTTATGACCAAAGGTAGATTACATCACAGGAATCTAGTGGTCAGGGGTTTAATCACAGTTAAAAATGAACCACTGTCTGCCAGTATTATTTTCTTGTAAATTATTAATTAAACCAGATAATGTGTTTTTTTTTTATATATAAATTCTTTGCCAAGTTTTATCCCCATCCCAATGTAGTAGCAACCAATTAGCCCATCCAGGCTGGGCTCTCCCTATCACTTTTGCAATGTCCCTGACTCTAGGAGGGTGAAGTCAACAACAAGCCTCCTCCATTGCGTGTAATTTGGCCACCTCCTTTTTTTGAACAACTGCTGATACACCGTCACTGGGGAGCCAACGTGCTTGGAGGAAAGCGCAGGATTCCCAGCTCCGAATGGACCAACCAGTAGATGCCTGAGCCAGCTGACATTGCAATGTGAAAGTGATAGGTGCCATCTACCAGAGACAGCACGGCCAAATTTTGCTCGATTTGAACTCACAATCCTCTGGTCATAGTGTCAGCGTCTTAGCCACTCAGGGCCGATAATGTGTTTGTGAGAACTGATACAATATCAGTACTCAAGTACTCTAGTGCATCAATAACTTTTCACACTCCTAGTGCTTTTATGGCATGAAAATAGTCAAAACTGTCTAAATTCAGAGGTGACATTACTAGCACACGAGCTGCTACATTTTATCATGTGTTACAAAACACGTGTGTTACAAAAATAGAGCATTGCATTTTGGGCAAAGAAGTGCCAGGCAAAAGCTCTTAGAACAGACATTCAAATGATCCATATTGTAGTGAATATGTGCAACAATCATATCAGACTGATTAAATACAGTGGATGAATGTGATAATCATGTGTCAGCAGAACATGCATTTGAAGCTCTAGAGGGCTGTCAATTTTGCCATTTAGACCTGTGATGAATAGCTCACATTTATCATTGAGACTGACAGGAATGCCAATGAAAAAGTAGATCCTATATCAATGGAAAGGCCATCAAAAACCAGCAACTGTATATACAATTTCTAAAGTGTTCATCCAAGTACAAATCAACAGATGTCAAACAGATGTGAAATCAGATAAGGCAATTATCAGAGTAGTACGCAACAACAATTGACCGTTAATGACCTTCCGATTATTTTTACAAGCCTATTTAAGCTGCTTACTGTCTTCATAATATGTATCCTATCCTACACTCTTCTATATAAAGATGCAATCTTTGGGTACTGTAAAGTACTATGCTTGAAGAGATGCATGGTTTGATTTACAAAAATGGTTCTTTAAGGAACCGTCCACTGAAAGGGTTTTGCACAGGAAACCAAAAGTGGTTTTACTGTGGCATTTAGAAGTGCATTTTAAGTCTTCAATCTTGATGGCAGTATCATGAACTGATGGAGCAATATGCTGAATTATTAATGTTTCATTTATGAAAGTTCACCTGTGTGAAGTCAGCAGTGAAATTGTTTAGCATTTGCATAAGCCTTTTACTGATTTTACTGATTTACTTCAAGTTGTAAATCTGTTTAGTAATCTTCACTGATAAGCAGCAGTGACACTGAGACATGCCCCAGGGACAGTTTGGCCTTCGCCTGGGTTCTTATGTCTCCACACAGGAACAATATGAGCTGTAGAATGGCAGGATAACATCTAAGCTTACTAATGCCCTTCACTAGCCCATCACAATCCCCCTCAATGCCCCTAAAGAGAGTCTGCGTAAAGGATCAATGTAGCCCTTCCCAACACAACCACCACTGGACAAAGTATCAAAATCACTTAAAGGATTTTGAGTCTGTAGTAGCTGTGGGAAAACAAATTGAATCTTAGATGCATTGCAGTCTCTTGAAAGATTTATCTTCAATGCACCAAACACCATAATCTGACTTTTACAAAGACAGAAATGTTTTTTATGCTTAAATATTAAATGATTTCAATTGAAAATGTCATTAGACCCCCCAAAATAAGATGAAGCTACATGGGACACAAGTCATTTGAAATGAGAAAACAAACAAAATATTTAAAAAAGCATCTAAACCAATTAGAATATGAAATTTAAAGATATAGGCCAGTAGATATCACAAGTGTATGCAACACTGAAATTCAATTACACTAAAGCTGCTAATGAGGATGGACCCATTTTGGGGAAAAAACATAATGTAGGCTATAGAAATCAAAAATCAAGACGCAGTGAGAATTGTTTTATAATTACATCTTTGGCATCCGGAATAAATTAATTAAGTCATCAGGAGCTTAGAAATTCCCAACCCTACTCAATATCATAAACAGGGCTGTACAGACAGCAGTAATGTGTATACTTATAACCAAGAAATTGGACTCATAAGGAACAATATACATGCAAAAATTGACATAAAGCCAGACATAGATCCACCCTGAAGGATAACAGAGAAAAATCCCAGTTGAATTCCATTTGCTGAGGGGTGCAGGAAAAATCATCTTTTTAGTTCTTTCCATACTTCACTAAATTCCTAGACTAATGAGACTGAGGCACATACTTCAGAAAATTGACATCAACATCTTTTTAGACTCTCTCACATCTGCGTCCATACTGGCAAATGTAAAATTAACCAGGACACATCAATTCAGAAAGCCTAGCCCAAGGCAAGCGGTGGGAGAAGGTCATTTGTCATGTGTGGCAGTGATATTCATGCATCCAAGTCCTCTGGCACCATATACCTTACTTAGATTGAGAGTCAAGAAACCTTCACAATTCTACAGGAAAAAATTTAGACTAACTCATAACTGTAACCTGTTTGAGCTGTTGTTCATGTAGATTAAAAAAAAGCTGACCCCCAAAAGAAAAAAGAAAGATGCTGCAGTGATGCTTTGAATGTATCAGTTTCCCCAGTCAGGTTCCACCCCTTTCTCTCTTTTTTCCAAGACTGCCTGTGAAATAGCATTCTGTGTGCACTGCATAATATACCAGTATATGCTGCACACTGCATGGTGCTCAGTATACAGTATATTATCCAATACACAACAGTTATGATTGTGTACCATATTGTAGGCAAGCATAACAACATGGCAGTTACAGCTGTGGTTACATGCTCCTGAAATTGAAGGCAGCTCTGGCTGCATACTTTTATATTTCGCCAGAGTAGTACATCATCCATGTATTTTTGGCAATCAGCATGCAAGCAGTATGTAGCAGGCTGTTTCAAACGAACCAAGAATGTGATTTTGCTCATATTCTTATTTACTATCAATTTTTACTGTCTCATTACAGTATTCGAGAAGTATCAAAATGCATTGCTCAGTGATTTGTCAATAAGAACAACTGAAAATCCTGCCATTCACTGTGGCATGGTGAAGGATGCAGGTCAGGTCCACAACTGTAAGCTAATAATTTTGTTTTGAATAATTACTTAAAGGCATTGTGCACTGACATCTGTTTTAGAAAGTAAGAATCTAAAATCTAAGACTCTTCTGTCTTTAGACAAAATGACATATGAAATCAGCACCATTTCTCAGACTTCTACTCAGTCCTGTCCCCTTCTTCACAGCTATAGAAATTAACTCAAAAGCCAGGCACTTCATCAGAGTTTTTCCCCGCGGTTGGCTTCTAATCTCTCACACAAAACGACCACTTCTGCCATCGTCGTGTCTGATGAATATTCTGCAATGGTGAAATGATGAACTTGGTCATTGTGATATCTAGTCTTTGGCTTTATGTTAGCAATGAAAATATGTGTACATAAACACTTGTACACACTCTGTCCATTTGTACTGTATTTTTCAATCCATTCTGAATGTTAAGGCTCCTACATAAGGTACATGAGACCATATACCTTATATATGGTGTAATCAGCAGGGCTCAAAGTATTGCACAATAACAAGTACAGAGTATATGTTAAACTTGTATACATGTATTCACCATTGTGTTATTGTGAGAAACTTGTCAAGATTTTTTTTTTGTTGAGATACATCCCTGGGGTTTTTCCATAAAACAGTATTTCAAACTTAGCCAGACAGCTTAAACCTAATGTTGAGGATTGTCCAACAGGAATGTCCAGTTACCTGGCTAAACTGAAAAATCCTTCTTTGAGAAATACCCCCCTATTTAAGCCTAACCCTGCACCATAGTTGTCATGACTATGTTAACACCATAGTTGTAATCTCCTCTTGTAATTACTACCTGAGCTGTGTTTTACATATTAGTGCATCTCCAAAAATATAAATATTGTGAAGAAAAAAACTGAAATTGTGGAAAAAAGTCTTCAGAATTTAATTAAAAAAGGTAAACTGTCCTATGTTTTATGTGCGTTACAGGTAAAGTGACATTTTTATTTGTCAAGATTTGTCTTGATATGTCAAGATTTTTATGATTTATAAGTCATACTGCTCAGCAGTTATAAGTCATACTGATCAACAGTAAATACAAAAAAGGCTTGAAACTTGCATCTTATGTGTAATGAATATAAAATATCATTTTTAAATGTAAATTATGAGCAACAATGAACCATTTGACAATATTCTAATTTTTGGAGATTCACTTGTATAGTCCTTGAATTTTATTCTTTATTTGTGTTATTGTTGTTGTTAGCATCTACTTTCCTTCTAGCAATTGATTAGATCTGTTGTTTTTCAGCAATGGAAGTCTTGGTTGTTCTTCTTCACTCTGTATCTTTAGTTTTGCTTTGAATTGTTCACTCGTTTTCCCCAAAAAATTATAACAGAATTAGTGAAACATGGCAGTTTTGGAATTGAAAAATATTGTATGCCTGAAATAACAAGCATTCGAAAGAGATAACCTTGGTGTCCTTTAGAGAAACTTTAACTTAAAATGTTCTTTCTGTCACACTTCATACTCCACTCCTTGTACCTGGGATTGCAGGAGTCAACCTTGGGTTTGATTGAGGTTGGAATGGGAAATGTGCTCTTAGCAGTGGAATTACCCCCACTCACACTCTCTCTCTCGCTCTCTTCCACTTTCTCTCTTATCTGCAGAGCCCCGTTTGGGCTAGCCATCCATCTCCGTCTGCCTGCAACGTGTGCAGCGATAGCTGGACCTTGCCCGGACTCTTCTTTGGTGACAGGGCATTTTCCCCTCAGTGTTCCGTCCCCGGTGTTGGTTAATATGGAGTTCATCGATTGCATTTGTGAACCTCAGTGTACCTGGGGCTGTTCTGTTAAGGTAGAGCCTGGTCTCACAGATCAGGGCACATAGATCTGTCTGGACTTCAGGGAAGAGACTAAATACAAGAACTGCTTATAAGTCATAGCAGGAATTACTTCAGTGGATACAGTATCTTTGACTAACTTCAGTTAACTAAATAACTCCTGTTCAATATAGCCTCTTAAATTACATGGAAGCATCACAAAGAGACTTTACATTTTAAAAAGGGTTCCATTATATCTTCTTTAGGCAATTTTTCAGTGGCATCATTATCTTTAAGGCTGTAGAACCTAAGTGTAAGCTCTCGAAACTTCAAAAAGATTCTATATACACAGAAGGGTTTCTGCTATGGCATCTATCCAATCAATCTTTCAGGTACTTATATTTTGAAGACAATGCTATTGTAAGAAAATTATCTGCATCATTAAATCTGAATTTTCCTTAAGGTGAGCATTTGTCACCATGAGTACTTGTCAGTTGTTTTCAGACATTCTGCATAGCAAGTGCCAGTAAAACCCAGGAAAAAGAAAAATTGCAAAAGCATAATTGTTCATGGTAATACACTGTAAACGCAGTCACTTTTAATATTGTATAAGAGTATGAAAATAGCATTAAATGGATGCAAAAAAAGTCCAACATTGATTCTTTAAATAATTACTCAAGTGCCCTCTCAAGCAATCGCCCACACATTCTAAGGCAGCAGCAGCATTTTCTTGAACAGCTGTCTCTTCCCATCATGGCAGCACATGGAGGTTCAGTAGAGAGCTTGACGCTGTGCCCCTGGCTCTTTCGGGCACACTGTCCAAGAGAACTCAACTCCAACTCAGCCACTGTGAGAGAAAAACAAACAGCTAGTCCCCCAGGAGATAGAAGCAAAGGAGTGGTCAGCGAACAGCTCCAGTCAACAGCAGAGAGGGGCCAGCAGGTTTTCAGGACCTCATGACTATACAAGGACTTGCTGTTGCACAAGACATTAGCATCCAAATTCAGTTTTAATAAAGCTAGGAGTCGTTATTGCAACACACGGCGTATTCTCCCACGCATGAATTACGCTCCTGTTGGGGGAAGAGAGAAGAAAACAGCAGCACAATCACCCGAGAATAATGAGATCCGTATAGCCATTTCCATTAGGAGGCACGCAGCAGAGCTAGCCTCAGCCTTGCCCTAGCCGTTCAAGTTCTGGATGAGGCCTAATGGAGATTCGCTTTTCATTACCACAATTATGGCTCCATTGCCAGTGAGGGAGAATTTCTTTATCTGCCCTTGGCTGCAGATTCGTCTCTTTCTGCACAGCTTGATGTGGAAGTTGGATCATGTCGTGTGGTGATTTGTAGGGCTTTTCCCCCCTTTATATTTGTCCCTAGATAAGCAATTACAAGTATAGCCCCTTGCCAGGCAGGTATGGACAGCTTTAAAAAAAAAGGAAAAGTAAGTAGGAGAAATGTGAAAAAAGAAGCCTTCCAGGCACACTTTCAGTCACACTTTATTGTTTAGACGGATGACACTGCAAACTGGGAGATTGGAAAAGGAAAAAAATGAAGGAGGCACTTGGAGTAAAGGAAAAAAAAACAACTCTGGCCTGTGTAGTGAAATTGGTATTTTGGAGATGAGAACCAAAAGATGATTCATATTACTACCTACAGCTAATGCCCTGCAAAAAAAGAGGCCAATTCACACTTTATGCTCCAATGCGCTGCTTGACAATTGATCATCCTCTGCCAACCTTTGGTTTGTTTGTAATGGCTCTTGAAATGACCTAATTTAGAGAAAATGTACCTCCGCTACACTTTGTTGCTGCACATCAATGTTTCGCTGATAGCAAATACTAGAGACGATAGCAGATGTCAAGGGTCATTTTTGAGGAGGCATAAAAACAGAAATGACAACCTTATATAGTGCTGCGTGGGTGGAGTGTGCATGCCCTTATATAGACACCTACATGTTACTATGTTGGATTATGGAGTACACAACCGGTATCACCGGCTCCTCTCGTCTATTCTTATCCATCATGGCTAAAACCAAAAGCTTTACACACTTTGATCATCTGCCTTGTGAGATCACAGAGACCAAAGGTAAGATTGCTTTTGTAAATTAACCTGAACAAAAGATGAAAGAAAGGAGAAAAAAGAATATGATTATGTTTGCTCCCCTCACTGCCCACCCCACCCCAAAGCTGCAATAGGGCTCTGTGACTGCTTTCATAAACTTTGATGAAATTCTGACCCCACCGCTTTAATGTCATCAGCGGAACCTAAAGACCAGCCTGCAGCTCAATTGTGTATTGATCGCGGGCCTAATCTGGTATGGATGGGCTGTGCTGGCGGGTCCGGACTAAGAGCGACAGACTGCACACTAATGGGCCCCACCATCGGCTGCCCACCTCCACTGCAGCGCCACTTCCTTTGATTCTCATCAAAACGGAACCTGCCTGCCTTTTTGATCAAGCCCTTGCAAGGATGCCTAAACTCATTCTTCCAGCTAATTGTTGGAGGATTTTGGTACTCTGTGTATGTATAATTAATCAACTTGAGCAATTCATTATCAAGAGTCCTAAAACGGCAAAAAAGGCTCCCGATTAAAAGGATACAGCATCATTTTGACAAAATAAATGTACCCTGTGTACATATGCATACTCTTTCAGCTGTGCTTAAAAAGAAATTGTAATGTGCATTTAGACTTTCAGGCCTTTGGAGTTTTGTATTTTCTTAAAATGTATTTATTTATTCATTCATTCATTCATTCATTCATTCATTCATTCATTCTGGACTATTCAAATCCTAATCAAGGTTTGCTGATTGCAATAGTTTCCAGGACTGCAACAATGCCACTTCATTTGTCTTCATAATTTAATTCAAAAAGGTAAAGTGTCATATTTTATACTGATTACACATAAAGTGATTTTTTTCAAGTCTTTTTTTGTTTTACTGTGAATCACTTTGGCTTATAGTTCATAAGAATCTGAAATGAAGAATCTCAAATTATTAGAATATTGAATTGAGAGTTTGAGTAAATAAGGATTTATAATCTGTAACAATATTAAAACAAAAATGCTTGAAATGTCATTTTACGAGTAATGTAATGTAAAGTATCACTAGCTTAAAATCCATTCAAAGAAGTTGTTACTAAAAAGCAGTCTGGCATGAGGAGGTGGTGCAACAATCATCACTTTTTATAGCTGATTCTGATTTGCTTACAGTAAAAATGGCTGATTTTTATTAGCCTTTTCATATCATGGGCTAAATTAACACACTCCAGTCATTTCGACCAGCAAAGTCCCATAGCAATATTAACACTATTTGCTCTTTAATTGGCTGATTATCAATGGGCCAACTCTCTTGCTTTTTAGGTAAAAATCTGCCAATTCTAATTTGGGCTGATTCCAAAAAAAGTATTAGGGGCCTGAACCTGCATAATTTTATCTTTTCTGTCATTACCAGGCAATACAGTCAAGGTGAACTAAGTACACTTACACGTACTTGTAGGATTCACACCATGCAGACCATGCATTACCAGAGTTTTGTATCACTGTCAGTGTCAGTTGGTGAAGGAGTCGGATACAGCATGGGGCCTTGAAAAAGCTTTATTTACAGAACCAAAACTTGACTAACAATAAACTCAAATAGCACTTTTCCACCAAAATAACTCTGCTTTTCGGGCTTATGAGAACCTCGGTGCTTTTTAGTGAACCAGCCTGCATTTCCACTAGTTTTAGTTGAACCGAGGATACATCATGGTGTACGTCATCAACAAAGTGGAATTATAAGCAAAAATGGCAGAGTGCATCGACTACTTGCGAGCATTTGTACTCTTGGTACAAATGCTTGTTTCACTTCACAAGTCAAATCTAGAGCTAACCTAACCCTTTTTTAGCTTCTTTAGCTTATTTATCACTTGCTCTCTTGAACGAACAAAACCTGCCCGAGCTAAATCCTCCACCAGCTCGCTGTAGAGTTTCTCCTTTCTAATACTCCCCTCAAGTTTCTCCTGAAACTCCGGAGAACACCAAATAGATAACAAAAACTGAGTTTCTTCAATGGACCACTGTACGCTACGAGTCGCCATCTTCTTGCGTTGAGTGCACAGGCGTGTTTTGTTCGCACTGAAAAACGAAGTATTTTTTGTTTCCCGCTGCGAATGAACGTTCCTGGTTCGGGGTGGTATTTTTGTTGGTGGAAATGCGCCGAACAGTTCAAAATTAGGTTCATGAACCAGAACGGTGCCGGTTCCGTGTTGGTGGAAAAGTGCTAAAACTGTGAGACATGAGGGAACCTTTGAACCAAACGTAATCAGTGCAGGGATGAGGGGCCAGGGCTGTGCGATGATAAGACAGGTGTAGCCAATGATGAGACAGGGCATGGAGGGCAGAGACAACAGAATGTAAACAAACAGCACATGGACACAAGACTGAGACATGGACAAGGTTGAGGCAGGAGGTTTCACAATCACATTGTTCAAACAAGTGGTTTTACATTGTGGATTATTTCTTGCTCAGCACTAATAAACATTAATTTAACATGATTAATAGCAGGAGAAGTGAAAGTCTTTAGTGGGCTTTTAACAATACTCACATGTCCAATATTTGACCATTCAATATGACTACCAAAATATAAATAAAAATACATTAATAAGACTATATAATATAGTCTGACTATATTTAGATTTAAATTATGTTAATAAATGCATGCATGCAATCATTCATTCATTCTCCATATGATTTTAAAACATCTATTGGAAACCTAGTCAGATTGCAGATCATGGTGTTAGTTTGCTTATTCAATTTGGCATAACACCAATAAAAGATCAATGCAACACTTCTGTTGTTGGACTGCAGTAAATTGCCATTTTAGCAGGATAAATTTTATAACATTTACCATCTACCTATAAATGTCACTTCTCAGTATAATGCAGGGCAGTATCTGTCGAGGTCCAGGTGTGTGTGTGAGTGTGTATGTGTGTGTGTTCTTAATATATTATTAAATTGTCAAACTTACTAAAAATTAAAGGACAAAAAGAAATGCTAACAACCTTAAAGGTTAAATTTCAGGTTTAGACCACTCCCACTTCTACTTCTAATGTGAATATGGATATTAAGGGCATTAAAAGATACATATATAAACAGTGACACCGCATTTTATCACCACTCTGACATTTTTGTTTTTTTTAGCAAAATCTCTTTTCAAACAGTTTCCACTTTACTTCATTACTGTTAATATTTAATATGACAAGCTTATGCCTCAACACATTAGTTCTCCACACAACACTTGTCAGTGACTCATTTTGACAGAAAAGTTAATGCCTGAAGAAGTAACTGGCTTAAGATTTTGTTAGCTGGAACTACTAGAACAGCTCTACACAGAACATATAATCCTGGGAGGTAAAGTTCCAGAGGTTATAAAATTTGTCTATCTTTGCCAAACAATGACTGTGGTCTCCAATTTCCTCAGATCTCGACCTGAGCATCTACAGAGTGTGCTGGAACACTGAGTTTGAGTTTTGGCAGTTTCTCCTGACAACTTATAAAAGTTCAAGATAGTTCAACTTAACCTTGTAGAGTCCATGACTCGATGAGTCAGAGCTCTTTTGTGCCATCCACATTTTATTAAACATTCATTCTGCACACTGAGGATTACACATTTATTAAAACAAGATGACAATTCCATTTTACACAGCAAGTCAATACTATGGGTATGGATTGAAACAAATTAGAGGTGTAGACTGAAGTGAGGAGTAGATCCGGTGTATGTGGTGATGGCATCTCCACAGGCGAGGACTATACCTGGCAGTGGAATGTCAGTGTTAGTGGTGCGAGTTGTTTATTCTGTTGTCATTTTTAATGAGTCCTCTGCTATTGAAAGGAGATGGAAAGCTGTCAGAAACAACAGTAGTGAAGAGCACCCCCAGTGCTTTACACTGTCCAGTCATTTTTTCCAGCTGTCTGTCTTTTCCTCTTTGTACCATCAATCCATCTCCAGCAGATGGAATTTCAGTTTATACATTATGTAAAGAACCAAATTGGAATCACACCCAAACTAAAAAAGTAGGGTCAGAGTTTTACATCGTATGTAGTTGTTTGGCTTTCATTGTAGCAAATATTTTTGTTGAGACTGCTAAACTGATATTTATATATGCAAAGATGCATGAAAATGAATGCAATGAAAACCACATAAACAAGGACCAGAATTTAGATGGAATGACATCACTCACAAACAGACACACAGTTTTTTTATTTAAAAAAAATTCTGTTACATATCTATAGTTTTCCAGGGTTTTTCACCCTTTGCCTAACCTGAACTGTTCCATTTTCATGCTAGATGCAGAGAACAAGTTTACAAGCTTATTCTGAACATGTTTCAAACTAGTAAGAACTTATTATTCTGTTTACAGAGGGAAACTGCATGAGTTTTATGAATGTGGCCTACTGGCTTGAATACATGTTTTTTTTTATGTACACGTATGACTGATCTCAATGCACCAAACATTGACTCATCAACCTCTCTTAAAACTATTTACTTGAAAAGACATCTTGCAAGTCTTGGGACTATGGAAATGCACTGATTGTGAATTATAACATGTAAACTTGAACAGAAAACACGTCTCAATATAAAACAATCCAAAAACAAAATCCTACTTATACTAATACAGTTTTAAAGAGTAGCAGGAAGCAATATTTGGTTATTTAAGCTTGAGCCATGTCTGTGGTCAGTTTGCAGCTACTGAGCATTGACAGACAGGAAGTAGGACAGCTGGTTAGTTCATTTGGCTGATTTAGGCTTAATAATAATTTCACAAACAAAATTAATAAATTATGAATCATGATTATTTATGACAGCTCACTTAAAATGTAATGACAGGCATACATTTACATTTGCATTTACATTTATGGCATTTAGCAGACGCTTTTTTCCAAAGCGACTTACAATTGGGGGTTAGGCATACTGTTTTCGCAAGGTGGTAGCAAGTTTGTTTTGCTCACAGGCAACACAAAAATAGCCATAGTTAGTTTATATTGTCAAGCCAGTGTAAGTAATGGATCATACTGTGTCATTGAGCAGAAAATTACTTAGACTGCCATGTTGTCTGAATTCAGGAGATCACTTGAAAAGCAGAAAGTCAATCAGGACCACGGACAGCGCCCAGGCAGGTCCTGCTTGAAGGAGGCCAGCACTGATGTTGCAGCTCAGCAAGAGGACCTCTAGCTTTTGAGCATGGCCAATAAACTGATTCTTATTCCCCACAGAGGTTACAGGCAGCCAGCTCCAAAGATTAATGGCAGTGTCTACAAGGGGATAAAATGAGAGTTGGCCAAAAATATATACGTTTAAAAAGCAAAAGGAAAGGAAGAAATAGCACTTCATCTTCACTTAGTGGGTGTGAGCACTCTTACCGAGGCCCCCTAGTGAAGTTTGAAAGATTTCAACCAAACAATTTAAGCAATGGAGACCCCATGAGGAGGCTCAAATGGCTATTTACTGCCAACTGGACAGGGCTGTAGAATATTTCACTTTTTTCCCTTTATTGGCAGTGGATCTCTTTTTTATAGCCTTTGGCAAACTCCATTTGCTTTAATCAGAATCAGCATCATGGTGAACCCATCAATGTCACTTGTACCTGCCATACCTGGATCCTCTTTTATCTTCTGAAGAGGCACTCAAGCTGGTGATCACATCACTAATGACAGGCAAGTACTGTATATAATAAGTATCATGATCAGCAGGCTTCTAAGAAAAAGCCAGAAGAGATGTGGGAACCTAACAATGGATGAATGTATCACACTGTGAGCATCAAATAGTTCTGAGGGCTATAATCTTAAAATAAAGCTGCAAAAAGGTTTCTGCTCTGGAATAAAAACTTCTGTTTCCCTGGAGCACTTTTCAATTGACCTATTTGTCATCTGTGTTCCTTCATAGCTCCACTATTGCTAGGTTGAATAAGCTTTACAGAACTTTAGAAAGAATTCCATTCAGCCAAATAAGGAACTTTAACTACATTTGTCAGATTAAGAGCACATAATGGATAGTGCACAAGGTCAAACTACAGTTTCCCAAGCAACAGCACATTTGAGTTGATCTTTGGATGATCTGCCGCTCTGGAGAAAATAAAAAAAACAAGCAATAATTGTTTTATATTTGCTGTTGTGGCTGCATAAACACAAACAGCTCATAATTGCTAAAGTTTGACCAAATTAAATTGCTATTCATTCAAAGTTATATTGTTTTTGATAAAGATACATCCAAGAGGGCAACCTAGAGCCATACAAAGTCATGCAGAGAGTCATGTGATACTGTAGCATACAAAAATGTGGAAAAATGATGAATGCTGAATGAATAAACCATCAGGAATTCAATGTAAAAACAAGCATCCACATGTACTTCTGAACAATATTCTGTTAGCCTTGTTTACATCACATCATGCAACTTTAACTTTCACTTACATTGTCACATAATCCAATCTTGGCTATCTAGCAAGCAGGGTAATGTATAGTCAGCTATATGAAAGAAGCTATGGTTTTGATTGTTAAATATTTGGGGTGCGTTTCCCAAAACGTTTTTTAAAGCTAAGTGCTTCGTAACCTCATACTTACGAACATTCTTAAATTTATGAGTGTTTCCCTAAAGCCTCTGTAACCCACGTCATATTTAAACTCGTTCGTAAATCTCTGAGTGGTCTGACCCTCTCATAACTCGCCAAGTTGTTCTTAACTTGAAGTTCATGTGCAGTTTTGTCTGAAAAATGAAAGAGGCTGCTGATCATCCTTTGAAAAATGCATCACTCAGCACTCGCGTGTATATACAAACAAGAATTCATGAACATTTAAATTTTTTTTTTTAAAGCGTAATTGCGTCACGTAAATTAGAGCCAGCGTCCTTAGTTCAATACTGCACATACATGTATTATTACGTTGAAATTATTGTTTTCACGAAATAACAAAACTAAGATTGCTTAAAGTACAATATATTATTTATTGATATACACATATAAATTACATAAATGCAGTGGGTTTTTTTTTACAGTGTAATAGTCGTAGTAGTAAATTAATATAGTGTCCCAAACAATGGTTACAAATTGGCCTACTAAGCTTGTCAACTCTTAACCAATCAAATTCACTGATTAATCATGGACACGTAACCAAGAGGATTTGCCTATTTAGAGGTAGGACAGCAACTGCAAGTGAAATGTTTTTATCTTTTTGCATGTATGTAGTGTAAATACTTTTTTGATGTTTGGTTTTATAATTATTGTTTACATAACGATACGTTTGAGGCTTAATAATGAAGAAATGTATGTAAATCGGTGGTTCAGTTTTTGACTGACCGAGCCTATTTGATGCAGACACGAGGGCGGAGTCAACTAAGTGCCACTTAGGGACTCTTTCGTAAGTTTGGAAGATAAGAAGGCTTTTGGGAAACAGTTGGAAAAATCGCACTCTTAAAGTTACGTTGTTCTTAAAGTTGTTCGTAAACCGCTAGAATTGCTTTCGGGAAACGCACCCCTGATTTCACTAGGAAAGTATGTTAATGTACATCAAAGACGGCACATACTGTAGCCTAGCTGACTACTAAGAGATTTGTAAACAATATATAAGGCTCATCACCATATTTTATACTGTACACACACACACACACACACACAACAACAACAACAACAACAACAACAGACTAATATTAGACAGAAATTCTTAAATAGTTGATAGTTGATGAGCCTATTAAGTTAGACTGAGATTACATGACAAAAACTACACCAAACCCTTCTAATGTTGCAACCTTTAGCATGTATACAAAATAAAAGTCTCTTGGAATAAGTAACAATGTGTATGTCAAGCTCCCGCCTCGGGTCCGTTCAAGCCCTGCCATGTGCATTAGCTCTTTGTTTACATTCTACATATGTTTCGGTTCCCCACGTGCTGTCTCTGTGTCCCCGCCCTCGTCTCGTCGTCAGGTCTCGTTAGTGGTCACACCTGTCTTGTGTTAGCACCCAGCCCCGTTTGTGATTTAGTGTGTTACTTAAACATCCCCATGTCTCCAGTCCTTTGTCACCCATTGAATGTGCTATGTGTTACTCTGTGTGTATGTGTCTGGTTTTCACATCTGTAACATCTTTGTTTTTTCTTAGTCACAGTGTTTTGGTTACGTTTTCTTTGCACAAATATAAATATCACTTGGACACCCACCTGCTGCATCCTCTCCTCCTGTTTCTCCACCACACCAACCATTACAGTCTGTATGAAGTTATTCTGACATTGTTCATTAGGTTCAATGAATTTTTACTGTAGAAACTTGCCTGAACTAACAACAGTTGCTATGAAAGAATGTTAACTCATGGATATGTTTTTTTTTAACATGCAATATTCATGCTCAGGCTACATGATGTAATATAGTCCAGCTTTACACAGCACCATTTACAATGTACAGTGTTCTTACCTTCAAAATGTGTGAAAATGACATTGCATGCAACTAGTTTCACTGTGTACAGTGAGCCTTTTTAGTAGCTTTATATTTTTTAAATACAGGCACATTTCTGAGACAGTCAGCACCCTTTAGAAACATTGTGAGCTGCAGATACAGCTGGACCCTGTGTAGCATGCATAATACAGTTTTCATGTAATAAAGCAAGCAGATATATGAAGGAGCAGAGGTAGGGCAGAGCAGTCATAAAAAACAGTTTATGAAGTGTGGGACGATGTCTGAGTGTTCTAGGCTAACAATGAATCATAATTCAGCTTCCAAATTTACCACAGCAGCATGAATAAGAGTACACATTCACTGTTTAAGTCACACACAGTAATAAAATGTATAAAACACAATATATTCAGTGTTCAGAGAGTATTTTGTCCCTTGGGATTAATCGATAACAGTTATGATGTGAATGTTCCTGATAAAATATATTTGTCCACTGATTATTCAGAATGGCACTTCAGCTCAAGAAATTAAAAGCAATTCCTGCAGAATTCAAATGCCGTGTGTATGCATATATGTATGTATGTCACCTGATGGTATGAATGATAATTATTAGCATGTCCATCATCTTCCCTGTTATCAGGGAGCGAGGCATAGAAGACGCTTCATGCCAGAGGACATATGAAGGAACAGACGAATATTTGTGGTTCTGCCTTGCTTTGATCCAGTTCCTCTGCCTCTCCAAGAATTGGTGGAGCTGCATATTAAATGCGATGGGGGAGCAAGCAGCATCAGTCGGCAGCCAGTCATCCGGAACTGCAGAAGACGGGCATCAGCTGTCCCATGAGATAGTGCACCCAGGCTTTGATAACCCTGCAGAGACAGGAGTGTGTGTGTGTGTGTGTGTGTGTGTGTGTGTGTTCTGTTTTCTGTGTCTTTAAATGTGAAGATATGGATGGATGTGGATTTTAGTGTGTAACTCCGTAGAGAAGCTCGTGACAATTAAACACACATTTTATGGGATGAGCTCTTAACTCATTGTTTAAGTATTACACACAATATCTCTAGTTAAAACGGACAGATACGAGAAAGGAAGGAAGGAAGAAAGAAAAAGGAGAAATCAAGAAAGAAATAAAAGAAAGAAAGAAAGAAAGAAAAGGAAAACACATTAAGTAGGAGAGGGAGAGAAAGAGAAAGAAAAAGAGATACAAAGAGGGTGAAACAGAAAATGAGAGAAAAAGAGCAACAGAGACAAATAGAGAGAGAGAGAGAGGGGAGAGATGGCCAGGGAGTGAGAGAGAGACAGATGGATAGGAAGACAAAACAAACAAGGAGAGAAAGTGTGAGATGGGAGGGAGGGAAGGAGAGAGAGAGACAGACAGGGAGGAAAAGATAGATGGATGGATGGATGGATGGATGGATAGATAGATAGATAGATAGATAGATAGACAGACAGACAGACAGATAGATAGATAGATAGATAGACAGACAGACAGACAGATAGATAGATAGATAGATAGATAGATAGATAGATAGATAGAGAAAGAGAGGAAGGCAGGGAGGAATATAGAAAAAAAGACAGAGGGGTAAAGAGAAATAGAGAGAAAGCGCAAGAGAGGTAATGAGGGAAAAGAAACAGATAAAGAAACATGGAGGAAGAAGAAGAAGGGAGAGAGAGTGTGAGAGAGACTGAATGGAAGACAGGGAGAAAGAGATGAAGGGGAGAGAGAGACAGAGAGAGTGAGACAGACAGACAGGGATGGAGAGTGAAAAAGAAAAAGTGAAAGACAGATAAGAGAGAGAGACCAATAAACAGAGAAGAGAAAAGGAGAGACAGTGGGAGAGAGGGAATGAGAGAGATGCTATCAGGGGAAATCAAGCCCTTGGTCTTGGTGTGAAGGGGGCTGACGGATGGGCCTCACACACACACACACACACACACACACACATGCAGAAAGAGTGGCTAGGCTCTTCATTACCCAGGCTATGAATGCAACCACCCTCAAGGTCATTCCCACAGCATCGCCATCAATCAAAGCTGCGCTTCAGCCCTGGCCCTTTGCAGCTGTATTGTAGGGCATGGCCAGTGCTGAAGTGAACACACACTCGCCTGCTGAGGAGGAGGTGGAGCTCCAGATGAGAGCACTGGGATAGGGGATATCATTCCCAGCTGGAGCACCACAACCAGGGGACTGGAATCTCAACAGAACCACCAGGCTTTTGCTAAAATTGGCAATGGTGCTTATTTACTGACTTTAGGACTCACAGAGCGAGTGTGGAAGATTTGCAGGCTCACCTTGCTTAGGCTGGGCTGGGAGGTTCCTGCATGGCGACCACTCCACTTTAATTATTCCTGTCTGACCTGCATCTGCATGCATCAGTAGCTTGGCACAGTCTGCTAAAGCGCTTTAGCATGCTGCATAGAAAACAGCCCTGCTGTAGTCAATAGCACAGAAATAGCAGCCAGGACACAGCAGCATAGTAAAGACACAGCACAGCATGAGACAGAGCAGCTACAGTAACATTCTGAACTGTGGAAACACAGACCTGCTGGAAACATGCTCTAAACAAACCACTACACAGAGACAGAAATAGCAGCTCACAGAGAAAGATTGAGAAACGCTACTAAAGATAGAGTTTCTGTTAACCAAAATGCTTCTAGCTTAGTTCACCATGCAAGTGTAGAGCCACAGATTAAGGGCATGATGATACACTCAGCCAACAATTTGATTCACAATTCAGAATTCACACAATATCCATCAATGATCTTATGTTACTGTATGTTATGTTATATTTTGTTATATATAATGTTATGGTATAATTTACTAATGATAATGGGGCAGCGGGAAACTAGAGGTGGGAGACTTTAACATCATTTTGTTGGAGTTTGGTGTTGCTGTTGCATCATTTGCTGTTTTTTGTTGAAATTTTGGAGTAAATGCATTAGAAAGGCATAAATAATAGAATTTCCACTTTTAGTCATGACGCGGTATTGCAGAGCATATGTCCAGATCTATCTAGAAGCTTTCAATATCAGCCTATCAGCATGTTTAATTACACTAATCTTAATTCGTCTAAGACCTTGACAATGGAAACATGCTGTTTACACGATCATATCTAATCCTGCCTTTACGTGTCTGATGGCAAACCGGATATTACCTCGTTTTCAAGGGAGCAGCAACAGAAGACTGTGCCGCTACCTGCACCAATGTTCCATCAACTGCCCAGTAGGATGTTCTAACAAGCATTCATGTTTTGCTGTCAATCACAGTGGTAGAATAAACCAGATGTAGATTTTGTTGTCTGAATGTGTTTGAATGTTTATAATTGACGTCTAGCATATCAGTTCATATATAACTCCAAACTTTAATGAAAACGTACATTCCGAATTAGGAATGGGTGTGCACTGAATTTACTGTATATACAGTGCCTTAAAAAGTATTCAGCCAGTGTCCCGAGTGGCTCAGCAGGCTAAGACGCTGACACAATGACCAGTGAATTGCGAGTTCAAATCCCGGTCATGCTGTTTGCCATTAACAACTGGGGCCCAAGAGAGCAAAATTGGCAGTGCTCTCTCTGGGCAGGTAGATGGCGCTCTCTCTCTTGCTAGTACTCAAAAAATTGCAACCTCCACTGGCTCAGGCATCTACTGATTGGTCCATTCGGAACTAGAGATCCTGCACTTTCCTCCGAGTGCGTTGGTTCCCCAGGGACGATGTACCAAGTGGTAGTTCAATAAGAGGCTGTGGCTAATCGCACGCAACAGAGGAGGCGTGTGCATGTCTTCACCCTCCTAGAGTCAGGAACAGTGCAAAGTGATGGGGAGAGCCACTAATGGGTTGGGTTAATTGGCAACTATTACATTGGGAAAGGGAGAACATTGGGTAAAAAAAGGGAAAAAAATGTTCAGCCAATTTGTCTTTATTCTAATAACTATTACAGTCAGACATCTTTTCTGCACAATGTAATGATTAAGTGTTTACCACTTCTTTGCAAACATGCTTAAGTTCTACCACATCAGTTGGGGAGCCATGGTGTGCAAATTTAAGGTCTCAGCAGTGGTGTTCACTGGGGTTAACATCAGGGCTTGAATAAGGCACCCAATGACATCAATCTGCTTTATTTTCAACACACTCCAATGTTGCTTTGGCAGCGTATTTGGGATTGTTGTTCTGCTGAAAGACAGTTATCCTCCACAGTTTGAGCTTTCTGGCAGGTTTTTATCCAGGATCTCATGAATTTTGACCAGGTTACCAGCCAGTCCCTACAAGTGAAAAACATCCCCATAACATGATGCTGCTACCATCTGACTTTACTGTGGGATGGTATTAGCTGGCTAATGCACAGGTTGAGATTTCCAACATTCAGTAAAGTTTTACTTTAGTTTCATCAGACCATAAGTTTTTCTGCCACATCTTTGGAGTATTTTTTCTCTTTTGTTCTTCTCCTTGCCACTTCTGGTGTAATATCCTGGAAATTGTTGAGTCATGATCACCCTCAATTGCAGACACTTTTTGACTCATACAGGTAATGGTTGGTGTCACAGTAGCCACTCTAACAAGTGTCCTTCCTGTTCTGTTAGACTCAGGATGTGTTTCTGGGGTTTCATATTTTTTTCCATTACTTTATGATAGACTGCAGGAAAAATCCACTCGGGTTTTAAATACACATTCTAAGACAACACAATAAATTTTGAGTCTGAATACTTTTTTCAAGCACTGTAACTATGAACAATATTTGGTGGCATTGAAAATTCAGATGAGCGAATGACATCACACATAACTGTGTGAAGCAGCTCTGTGTGTGGCCTGATAGAGCAGTACCGGCTCATCTAAATCAACCTGAACATAGCATCTACCTGAGCCATGCCACCCAGACAATTAAAGCTAAAGGGAGGCAGACATTCTTCAATTATTAACAGCAAATCACTGCCATCATACTTTAACTAATGTGTTAAAGTAATAATGTGTGGCAAACTGGCATAGTACCATTAACACTGCTATTTTGATTGGGCAATCAGGCCATTATGGTAAATAGCTTCCATAATAAAGCTACTGAGGCACGTCAAATTTATGAATAAGACTTAGTGGCATGTAAATAACAGGCCACAGAGGGTTCATTTCAGTCCACATTATTGACATGTTTACGAACACAGCTCAGTAGAGCCATACCTGTTCCCCAGGGGCACACTGAGGATGTGAAGATGCTGCCATTGACCCCCTGAAAAAAACTGGTAAGGTCTGTTTGCCAGACACACACTACAAGAGTCAATGAATATTGAGTAAGGTTCAACTATAGTCACGACTTACTGGAACAAAAATGATTTGGGTCCTGCTGTGTTCTGAGTGCTCAAACACATTCATAGTAAGAGATACGCTCAGATAACTTAACGACATGGCTGCAATTCCCTACTGTGACTTCCCACCAGCCTCACCACGTGGTGAAAGGGAAAAAAATGGGCAGCTAAACTTAACACGGCTGCTCAAAGTCATACGGCCCATTGAGTTAATAAACAGTCTGCCCTGAAAGCTGGCAGGCCTCCGTTTCGTCAACTGGCATTTTTCATGACTATTATTGATGGTAAAGCAATGACACTCCATTTTTTCCCAGTGTTTATGTGTGGCAAAAAAGCACAATCAGGTAAGTTCTCTCACAAGGTCAACACCTCAAATCCATCGCATTAACAGCAGGTGCCAACCACAGCGCATGAAATATATTTATTTAACCCTATAAAACCTAATGTCTCACATGTGAAGCATTTACAAGAGCAGAGCTACTCAAACTCCGGGGTGGGGACCTGTGGCGTGGTGTAAAGAGATTGCAGGTGTATGAATGTGGGGGCAAGAGGTGAAACAGAAAAACAGTAAATAAATAAATAAATGTCAGCATTATAACACAATGTAACAAGTAGACAAATGTAGTATCATAAGAGATGTCATGTAGCAGCAGGTCAAATAACCACCTTCCCTTAATGGACCACTTCAATTACAAAAGAATTGTTACATACACTGCCATTCGAGAGTTTGGGATCACCCAGAATTTTCCATCATAAATTCTTTTTAAGCAATTTCAAGTCAAAAATTAAATCCACAAATGCTGCTGCTCTAGACACTCAAGCTTCTGTGGTAGAAAGGTGTGTGTCGTTGCTTTTTAGCTCAGTTCTGGTGTCTCCAGCAAGTTGATAACAGTGAGCTTATAGGCTTTACTACACTCTCTCAGTTTAGCAACAATTTTGGACAAGAAATCATAGGACATTGACACCTATTAAGTCTGTAAACAACCTTCATAAACAATCTGTACACAAAAATAAGATAAACAAACTCATAAACAATCTCATAACAACCTCGTATAAACATGATATGCATTTAAATAGGAGATATCAATTCATAAACAACACTCTATACACTAGAATATGATGTATCCATAAACAACCTCAATAATCACTGTATACATTAAAACTGGATATATTAGTCCAATATAATAAACAGTTTATACATAACCAATCAATGAACAACCTCAGTAAACACTTTAAACACTAGAGATATCGGTCCATATACAGTGGTAACCCTACTTACGAGCATCCCTACTAACGAGTATTCCAGGTAACGAGTCGAGATCTCTGAATATTTTTGTTCCAGGTAACGAGTAAAATTCCAGGTAACGAGTAAAATTCCAAGTAACGAGTAGCGTAAATTTCTTCAAGTATGCCAAACCGCTAGGCGTGCTGTGGTCATAGCATCTCCTAGATGCTACCGTAGAAGAAGAGGTCAGTCAATACCTTTGACCGCTATCCAGTAAAAGTGAAAGTGCTAGTGAAAGCGATGCTAAGGTAGCGAAAGGTAGTGAACAAGAAAGTTAGATACATTTTACTTTTACTTTTCATATGATAAGTGTAACCATGCAGCCGCCAGCCTACACGAGCACCGTCGGTCTCCCTCTCATTAGCGGCCAGCCTACACGAGCATCGTCGTCGCCACGTTTATGTTTTAAAAACCCATATAAACACATTATTTAGCATATTAAAGTATACTGTATATTGGCCGGCTGACACAGATGAATCAGTTTTACATGTATTTTTAAGGGGAAAATGCATCCAGCTAACGAGCTAACCAGCTAACAAGCTCGGCTCCTGCACGGATTAAACTCGTAAGTAGGGTTACCATTGTACAACCTCACTAAACAGTTTATACACTAAAACAGGATACATTAGTTTACACACAACCTCAGTTATCAGCATTAAACACTAGAATATGAGATACCCAAGCATGCAACCACTTGTCAAATGGAATGAGCCTGAAAAAAAAAAAGTTTTTTGTTCAACACTAGTGAAATAATGACTATGGCACTAATGCTAGTTCAAGTTCATCCTCAATGAACTAAATATGTCCTAAACATATGAGTAAAGAGTTGTACTGAAGCCTATAAACTCTCAATAACTTGTGGGAGACACTACCTTTCAAGACTGAGTGTCTACCACAGCAGTATTTGTAGATAGTCCTGTATCTTATAGTATCATATTCTTAAAAAATTGAGTGTTGCCATGACAAATATTCAACTGAAGTGGAGACCCCAACGTATTGAGCAGGACTGCATATTCTGCAGCAT